>VYZT01026490.1:327578-346386 GCA_013400735.1 Pomatostomus ruficeps
CTGGTGCAAAGGGCCGCATGTGTCGAGGCTATCCTCCGGCGGGACGTTCTTTGATGTCGGGTCTTGGTGCGTAGCCAAGCCGAATCAGCAAGAAAGGAGACCGGATTAGTGGAACCATCCTTGTCATCGCTTAGTCAGGGGCAGCCGGGAACTAACGAGCCCTAAAGATCTAGTAAATCAAGATGCTGATGGATGTCTATGTGTACTTTGCCAACTTACCAAAATACTCGAGGCCACCAAGTTGATTAGAGAGATGAAGGCTTCTCCGGTGAGGAAAGGCTGAGAGAACTGGGGTTGTTCAGCCTGGAGAAGAAACGCTTTGGGGTGACCTAATGGTGGCCTTCTGGTGCCTTAAGGGAGCTGACTAGAAAGAGGAAAAGACTGCTTATGAGGGCGTGGAGTGACAGGGCAAGGGGGAATGGGTTAAAATTGAAAGACAGTAAGTTTAAATGAGATACTAGGAAAAAAGTCCTCCCTGTGAGGGACCCTGTGAGGTCCTGACACAGGTTGCCCAGAGAAGCTGTGGCTGTCCCATCACTGGAATTGTCTAAAGCCAGGTTGGACAGGGCTTGGAGCACTCTGGGATGGTGGAAGATGTCCTTGCCCATAGAGGGGTGGAACTGCATGAGCAAGGCCCCTTCTCACTCTAACCGTTCTGTGATTCTACAGCTGAACCATGTTCATTATAACAGTAAAAATCACACCTACAGGTCGTAAGGGCCTTGCCCAGATGTTCCCCTGAGCATGTGAACAAGTTACTTGGGATAACTTATAGATATGACTAACAAATCGTAACAGAGGGGCTTTGCTTGGGAAGGGGCTGACTCTGGATCTTTTGTGTAAATAATGGCGTGGCAAGTCAGGAGGGTGTGCTGGGCTTGTGGAATAGCACCCAGCACAACTCTGGAATAAATAATCCGTATCTCACTCTCAAGTATGTTGTCGTTGGCTTGTCTGTTCTCTGCCATGAAAGAGGGAATATTCTGCAGCTGTGATGGGAAGTGGCGTTCTCTGAGCGTGCAAACAGCTGCCCTTGGCCTGGGAGGGGGTTTTCCAGGTGGAACAGGTGGTGATTCACCTTTGCCTCCAAGGCATGGATGGAACTCCTGGTGACATCTGATGTGGCTGCAAGGCTTTGCTTCAAGGTGAAAGCAGGACACGTGAGGCTAAAGCACTTGAAATTTAAGAGGATTTGGTCACTTTTGCTCAAAGAGTTTTGATTTTCATATCTAAGGAGGATTTTTATATCTCTTGTGAGGCTGCAGATGAATGCAGGAATTGCTGGAAAAATTACATGAATTCACCATGAATTCATGTAACAGGTTGTTTCTTTCCTTTAGAAAGATGGAGCTGTCTTCTGGAAAACTTGCGAAGTTTGCTGATGGATCTGCTGTTGTTCAGGTAAAAACAAAAAATAGTTAAAATTTGTGCAGTTTCAAAATTCCTGTATCTTAGAAGTCATTGTTTGGGCATCAGAGCCTGTTATATGGGATGTAGACTCTCAAGTGGCAATTTCATCCCTCATGAAGGGACAGCTTTATTTTAAAGGAAAAAATTATGTTAGAAAAGCAAAAATAGTGGCATGAAGTGCAGATTTATGTGGTGACTTTCTGCAAAGGATAATTCTTAAGAATTATTGGCTCATAAATAAGTTTAGAACATTAGGTGTTATTTTCTTTTCAGGTAACTTCAGTTTTTATCTATTTTTCTTAACCCAGCTAGGTGACACAGCCGTGATGGTCACAGCAGTCAGCAAAACCAAACCTTCTCCATCTCAGTTTATGCCTTTAGTGGTAAGTACTAATGACAGAATTAGTTTTGTGCCAACCAGTGGTTGACTTAGCGGTAATAATCCTTGAACAGCGGAGTTCAGGATGCTGGAGAGAGTGAGGAATGCAGAGAGTAGGTGACAGACCCAGGACTTCAGAGTTGCAGTTGATGATGAAATATCTAGATGTCCAGGATCCCTCTGTGCGTGAGGGATGAACTCTGGATGTTGTCTGCCTTGGCTTGAGGAAGGCTTTCCTGAAGCCCTTGTGAACTTTGTCACAACATCCAAGCCCAGATGTTATGGTTTGGTTGTGTGGGAAACACTTTAATGGTGGGAAGTAGATAATGGGGCTTGGAAGTAGATGAGGCCCCGGTTCCCTTGTGAGGGTTTCTGTGGCTCTGCAGTAAACAATCCGTTGTCATTAGTAGTCTCTGAATTGTCTTTGGAAGGTTGACTACCGTCAGAAAGCTGCTGCAGCAGGAAGAATTCCTACAAACTATCTAAGAAGAGAGCTTGGTGCCACTGATAAAGAAATTCTTACAAGCAGAGTAATAGGTAGGCTGAAACATTTTATTTACAATGTATTTTTAAATTTGTATTTTACAATATATTTGAAAATATAGTCATTTATAAGTGCTGTTTGCAGAGTCGGTTGTTTCTAGTAATGTCAGAAAACAAACTTGTTTATTTTTTATCAATACTAACTGAAATCTGAGTGTTGTATATGTCATGCTAAACACCTTTCTGGGTTCTCTGCCTTCTTTTTGTTTTTTGGTGGGGTTATTTTGTTTGTTTGTTTGGTTTGGTTTGGTTTTTTTTTTTTTTAAAAACCTGATTTTGTCAGTTTCTTGTGGGGTTATTGCAAGACAAACTGAGTATTAACTACTGCAACCCAACTGCTTCTTAGAGTTTGGTTATTTGCTTTGCAGATCGGTCAATCAGACCACTCTTCCCAGCAGGCTACTTTTATGATACACAGGTAGGTCATGCTACCTTCAAAATGGAAAACTGGGATATGGCCAATGAAAATTTCATGATACAGGCCCTGTTTTAAGAAAAACTGTTTTTGTTAACATCAAGGAGGGGTTTGTACTTTACAAACCAGTCAATAGTGTAAGTCTGCTTTTTAATTTGTCATGTCCTTGTCTTAAATTATTTTTCTTACATCTCAATTTCCAAATGTTGTTGTCAACAACAGAGTAAAGAGGCTAATTGTAGATGTTTTATATATGATGTGATACAATATTATCCATTACTGGGAGTTTTTTGTCAGCTTTCTACTTCAAATAGCTGAAAAAATTTGCATGTGCAGCATAGGCTTGTGTAGATATGTGGAATGTGGGGTTTTTTAGTATCCTTGGCTTTGTATTAACAGCTAATATAAATGTATAGGTCAACATTATTCATTGTCTTTTATCTTATGCCAGATCCTTTGTAATCTTTTAGCAGTAGATGGTGTCAATGATCCTGATATTTTGGCAATTAATGGAGGTAAGAGGGCTGTGAGAAATTACTGCTTCCATGGGGTTTAATAGGATTGATGTTTTTCTGACCCAGACTTTTGTCTTCCTTTCAGCTTCTGCAGCACTTGCATTGTCTGATATCCCCTGGAATGGTCCTATTGGTAAGTAAACATTTTGAAATTATGGGGAATTTAATGTAATGGAAGACTTAGACCACAGTTGGTGCTTTTCTTTTTTAACAAGAAGCTGAATCTAAATATCAAATTTCAAGCACTGGAAATAATTTTACAATGGATAGGATTATTGCACTTCAAAGGATTATTTTTTTCTGGAGTAAATACACTTCTGTAAGGAATTGCAGTCCAGAAATGGTGTACTATAGAGACCAATACATTAATTTTTCTCTAGGAGAAACTTAGTCTTGAAAAGCATTGTTTGGAAAATAGCTGGTTCCAAACACTTTTTGTCAAGGAACTCAAGAAGAGACTTATTTCATTGTGAATATTTTCTGGTAAAAGACCTAGCCAAGAACAAATATTTAACTGTATTTTCCTTTCAGCTGCAGTACACTCACAGCGTTGTGTGTAATACTACTTGGCATTATTTGCCCTATCCAGTAATAGTACCGAAAAGAAAACCAGAGTAGATAATCTTGTTTTCTAGGTTTGTTCTTCATAACAGTCAACATGCTGATATTTTAAAATTAGTCTGTAGCTTTAATTATTGTCATTAGGTGTGTAACTTTCAAAGTAAAGTGATGCCTTAAAGAACTTCCTTATTATAATAATAAATGTGGAGTTTCTTTGCAGGTGCAGTAAGGGTAGGGCTGGTGGATGGAGAGACTGTTATCAATCCAACTCGAAAAGAGATGGCCTCTAGTACTCTAAATTTAGTTGTTGCTGGAGCTCCACAAAGTCAAGTTGGTAAGTCGGTTAATTGTTGTCTGTTTAGAGCTTGAAAATCTTTGGAGATATTCTCCTAATCTTTTAAATGTTTGCTTTTACACAATGTTAGGAACAAACAACAGTGATAGGTGTCTTCTGGTTAAGGAAAGTAAATTCCATTATATTTAGGCAGTTTAATGTCAATCCATATTTCCTCAGTTGAGTTAGATTGCTGTTGAACAATAAAACGGGAATTTACTTAATTTTTATCTTTCCATTGCCAGTTATGCTGGAAGCAACTGCTGAGAATATATTGCAGCAAGACTTCTGCCATGCCATCAAAGTGGGCGTGAAGCAGACCCAGCAGATAATCCAGGGCATTCAGCAGCTGGTGAAGGAGCGAGGCGTTGCCAAGAGAACTGTCCAGAAATTATTTATTGCTCCTGAAGAGATCGTGGAAATTGCAAAGAAGTAAGTTCAGCACAAATAATGCAGGTGTAGGAATGTTTATAAGTATCAGTCTATTTTTCAAATATTCAGTCCTCAAAAAAACGCTAATTACAGAAGTGGTTTTTAAGCTGTGTATTCAAAAATTCTTCTTTTTCTCCCTAAAGACTTGCTTATAACAAGATCTATGCAGTGTTCACAGATTCAGACCATGATAAAGTAAGTAATCAATCATGATATAATTATTTTCTCAATTAATATTGTAATGAAACTGTAGTAGGATTGAGTTGTTTAAGCTTTTAGCTCTTTCAGCTCTCTCCCTGGAGCTGTTTAAGGAAAGACGGGATGTGCCATGGTCTGGTTGATGAGGTGGTGATCATAGGTTGAACTTGGTGATCTCAAAGGCTTTTCCAACCTCAGTGATGTGTGATTCTGTAATTTAAGCTTGTCTCCTTCCCTGCATCTCTTTGTAACTGTAATAATAATTTTTTCTGTAAGTTCTTATGTACCAGAATATTGGTTTGTATTATGTGGAGGTGGGGACTCCCTTTTCACAAGGAGTCACATGGAAAAGATGGGGGAAATGGGTTCAGGTTACTCCTGAGAGGTTCTGATTGGGCACGAGAGCAATCTTCTCCTTGGGAAAAATTATCAGCCGTGGGAATAATCTCCCCCAGGGAAGCGCTGGATTCCCCAACATGGGACATTTTTAGGATTCAGATGGGCAGGGTGCTGGGCCATCTTGTCTAGACTGTGCTTTTGTCAAGAAAGGTTCGGCCACACAACCCCTGAGGTCCCTTCCAACCTGATTATTGATTTTTGAATTTGTGTGACAGTTCTGTTTCTTATGCCTTAAATTTTTACAGATCCTTAAATCCCAAACACACGTCTGTTGTTCTGCCCTGTAGAGTTAACCGGTTGCAAATCCTGTGTTGTAGATTTCAAGAGATGAGGCAATCAACAAAATAAGGCTTGAAACAGAAGAACAGCTGAAAGGTATTATTTCTTGTTTTCTTTATGTTTAGAGAGTGCTTCCATGGAGGTAGCACTGCTTGGAGTTATGGCGGGCTCTTTGTTGGAAGCTATTTTAGTAAAAGTTTTATAAAATTAATTTTCCAACTTTGGATGTAATTTCTTTTTTATCTCCAGAAAAATTTCCGGAGGCTGAGCCTTACGAAATCATGGAATCTTTCAATGTGGTTTCAAAGGATATTTTTAGAAATCTTGTTCTAAATGAATATAGAAGGTGGGTGTGGCAAACTCCTACTGATAATATTTCTGTCAGCTTTTAATCCAAGACTGTACCTTAACTGATCTCTTAATTTCTCTTTGTCACTTCAGGTGTGATGGGAGAGACTTGACTTCCCTCAGAGACATTAAATGTGAAGTGAACATGTTCAAAATGCTTCATGGATCAGCCTTATTTCAAAGAGGTCAAACACAGGTAGTGACATTTAAACATCAGAAATTATAAATGAGTTATCAACAGCTGAAAGATTTGGGTCTTTCATTTAAATGCCAGGTTTCCATTTTCTTCACATTGAAATAGTAATAAGTAGAAATGGTGTGTGGGTTGCTAAGTACATTGGTGTGTAGGGCACTGCTAAATTGTGCACGTCATGAGAAATCTTTTAAAAGCAACTTCATATGCAACCTGAACCAAATAGGGAGATTTTACCCAAAAAATTGCAATAATGAGATGATTTTTTTTTTCTCTTCTTTGCCAAAAGCATCAGCTGTTGGGTGGATTGAATTAAGATTGTGCAAAAGATTTGGTCTTCTGTATTTTTCTAGCTCCTTTTGCTAGAAGACTGTCAGCCATTGATCTGACTTTGGGTGGCAGGTGCAAACAGTGGTTTACTCCTCAGTGTTGTCCCCTCTTATCCCACTAAAAATAACACCCACTGCAGGTCCGTGTGGGAAACAGGCACAAACAACATCGTGGCTGCCTCTGGCCTTGTCTCTTAAATGTTTCTTAGGGAGCCAAGCTGCTCAAGGCTCCTACTTAAGCAGCATTAAATTAGTATTTTTAAATGTGATTGCTTATAAGATTGTGTGATCTTTACAGATTATGAGTAAGTTTGTGTGATAGAGAAAAAAAGTTTGTACAAGGGGTAGCTGATGGCAGCTGATTTTTTGCTGAATGTTCTCTTTGATTCTTCATAAACAGTAGCATTTCCGAAGGCTGGAAGTCCTTAAGAGGGGTTTATTTTTTATTTTAGCTCATTTTTATTTTAGGTTCTGTGTACAGTTACATTTGACTCTCTAGAATCAAGTGTAAAATCAGATGTTATCTCAACAGCAGTGAGGTACGTATATATCTTGGTGCTTTGGCAGTAATAATAAGAGGGTGAGCATTTAAGCATATTTGATAAATGTGCCTTGACATAGATACATTTTTTACTACTGAAAGTTGTGTAAAATGAGACTTTGAAGTGGCCTGTGTTCAAGAGATCAGGGCAGTGGGTTTGCGTTAGGGTGACATTAATTCCATAGGCAAACATTTGAAACTGGAGAGAGTTACAAGTAACATGCAGTCTGGTTTTATTTAAAATATTTGTGGGGTTTTTTTGGAGCAGGTAAAATTTAACTTAGGAGGTAGCAAGCTGGTCCTTGTGCTGTTAACACTTTATTGCTGAGGGCTAAAGTGATACTTGTTCCCTTTAAAGCCGCAGTTCAGTGATTTCATCCCGGTGTGGGAGCTTTTACCTTTTAATGTCTCAGCTTTACTGTAGTTAAATCTTTCTTACCCTGGAAAAGTTTGTCCATATTGTTTAATTTTGGTAACTAGGGGTGATCAGCAAATGTATTGATTCATTGGTTTTGGCTGGGTCTGTTTGTAAGCATAATGATACTAGTTTGAATTACCTGTTGTGTGTAAAACGTGTTTGGTTGCTCCTTTTTTGACATGGTCTTGTTTTTAATTAATAGTGGAATAAAAGATAAAAACTTCATGCTGCATTATGAGGTGAGAGTTTTCCTGTGTCACAGCTTTCTGCATGATTCACAGAACGGCTTCATGTCTTGCTCTTAAAGGTGCAGTTGATCACTTCCAAGGTTACAAATTAGCTCTAGATTTGTGAAAATGTATTTATGTTAATTTATGCATTAATTGATACCAACACAAGTGCTGGTTTCCTGAAAAGCAGTAGGTAGTTTGTAAATTGCCATTTTATACATTCTTTTTAAAGCCATAACATGAGATGAGCTCCTTCAGAACAGCTTCTTACTGAAAGCAGGATTAACCTGTGCTATTATTTTTAGTAAACTCTATTAATATGTTCAGCTGATGTGCCACAGCAGTAGTAAAGAAATGCTTTTTCATCTTGGATCTCCCTCAGCCTTTGGAGCTTGCCCAAAGTATTTCCTACAGGCAACAGGCATATCTTGTTCCATTATCTCCGTGACAGAAATAACATTCCTGCGAGGTTGTTTGACAGGTTTATTTGGAGGAAGCTTCTTGTGTTCTTTCTTAGCCACCTTGCTACTGCTTTATTCTCTTTTTGTCTCTGGAACTAAAATATTTACTAAACATTACCTAAACTGGTCCTGGTTTGCAAACCAAGTGACGGATAGAGAATTCATGTGGTGGTTTGATTTTTTATTTTTTTTAAATTTGTTTTTAGCTTGAGATACACCAAAACTTGAAAGATTTTTTTTTTTTGCAAGTCTGTGTTTTAAAAGGGAAAAGAAATGCAGGTTAATCTTTTGTGCACACATTTTTTGCTTCATAGTTTCCACCTTATGCAACCAATGAGATTGGCAAAGTTACTGGGATAAATAGAAGAGAGCTTGGACATGGTGAGTCCGGACTAGAGAAATCCCATGCTGGAAGCTTCAATATTTTACCTGATTTTTGTTTATGGATCACTTAGTAGTTGTTTTGTTGTCTTTTTTAAACAGGTGCACTGGCAGAACGAGCTTTGAAACCAGTTATTCCTCAGGATTTCCCATTCACAATCCGAGTTACTTCTGAAGTCTTAGAATCAAATGGTATTAGGATTTTCTCAATTTTAACGTAGTGCTAGATATTACATTTGGTTCTTAAAAAGCTTGGGTTTGACAAACTTGACTTATAGGCATGGTAAGTAACAGATTTCAGTTTAAATGTTCTTAATAACTATTACCTGAAATATTTAAAATAAAAAACATGTATGTGGTCATGAACAATGGACCTTTCTTGGTTTAATAAAATGGTATTTGGGGGCATTTTTATGCTGCAGAGTGAGGAAAAAAGCTTATTTTGAGACTCATTTTTCAGTGTTTAATCCCTGTTTTTTTCCTGTTTTCCAACTCTAGGGTCTTCCTCCATGGCTTCTGCATGCGGTGGAAGTTTGGCATTAATGGATGCAGGTACAAAATACGGCGTTCTCAGGATAAATTGCACATGATAATGTGTTACAGGATCTGGAAATAAACAAAGCCTTCAAACTTTTTTTTTTTTTTTTTTGCCATTCTTAGGAGTTCCACTATCAAGTGCAGTGGCAGGTGTAGCCATAGGCCTGGTTACCAAGTGCACTGAGGGAAAAGGGGATATCGAGGACTATCGTTTGCTGACAGACATCCTGGTGAGTGTTCCTCACACTGTTACTGTGGCTGCTTAATGCTGAAAATACCTCTTTTGGCCTTCTTTTGTAACCTGCTACCCAGTTAACTCTGCAACATCACTACTGGAAAAATTATTTACGTCTTCTCTGCTTTATCTCCTAAATTCATCCCTTATTTTGAAAAATCTCTGTGAAATGTCCAGTTGTGTTTCTTACTTTTTGTGTTACTAGTTTGGGGGTTTTAAGCATTTATAAGGTTTCTCTTTCCAATGAATTTTGTCTTTTTTCGTGCATGAGAAAATGAATAATTCTTGAATAATTTCCTGAAAGACACAATATGTTGGGTGGAGAATGAGGACGTGGAAGAGTGGCTGGGGAGGAAAATGTGCAGCCACTGACAGCACAAAATGAGCTGTGGGTCAGAAACTTGTCCACAAAAGCCCTTAATTTAAGGAGAAAAATAATTCTCTCTTAAATTAAGGAGAAAAAGGAACACTGTTACTCCTGAACAGCAAAATAAAGCTGAAGAAGACTTGGAAGTCTCAAAAATAATTCCTCTCTACTGTTGGTATAATGAGACCTGGCACTGGGATAAAATTCCTCCAACGTGGTTTTCTCTGTCTGTGCTGGCAGGGAATTGAAGATTACTTTGGAGATATGGATTTCAAGATGGCAGGCACTAATAAAGGGATAACAGCACTGCAGGTATTGTGGCATTAAATCTTCCTCAGGTGAAACGCAGAGAGCATTAGAACAGCTCTCTGACATACTGATGTCACTTCATTCTTTTCGTGTCAGGTTGATCTAAAGCTGCCAGGAATACCAATAAAAATTGTGGTGGAAGCTATTCAGCAAGCTACAGGTAGGTCCATACTTGGATTTGCACCAATTCGATCATATTAAATGATAAATGGTACCAAGTTTAATGAAACTAAATAATAAAGTATTCATTTTTCGTTCTCATTGTAGAAAAGCCCCAAGCTTCTATCTTTATAAGATGGGTTTGGCTTAATAAGCAAGCTCCAAACTAACTTTAAAGTAACTTCAGACACTGCATGATTTGGACTACCACTCATTACGTGACTTTGTTTAAATCCAACAGGATAATGTTATAAAAATACGAGCAAACTTTCTCTCATTTCCCATAAATTCACCTATATTTAGTAGTGAAACTTACTGCCATCTGTATTCTGACATGTGCAGCTAAAATATCCTTGAAGCACATGAGGAAACGAAGCTACGTGGTTTAATAAGGATTTAATGAGTTGGAAAATTTTCATCTTGACATTCTCCAGCTAGGCAGGAGACAGATTTTGATGATGGGTCTTTTTCTACTTTATAACAAAAACTGTACACATTTATTTTAATCTTATATGAAATTGCTGACTTTTCCCCCTCTCCTCCTTCCCTTCCCATCCTTTTAGCTGCAAAGAGGGAGATTTTACACATTATGAACCAAACACTGGCAAAACCCAGACCTAACAGAAAAGAAAGTGGACCAGTTGTTGGTAATGTTATTGTGTGACTTCATAGCTTTTATAGTTATCTCTTTAACAATAATCTTCTGCTTGAAACAGCTTTTTTAAATGATTGTTTGTTATATATTTTTGCCCCTGCCCTGTGGGGTTATTTTTAATTTGTGGTTTTGGTTATTTTGGGGGGATTTTTATTGCCATGTGGGGCAGCACTGTTCTATTTCAGTGTACACCAAAAAACAGAATTTAAGTAAAGTTCTGTGAAGCTCTCACAAAATCAGAATTGATATAGATGAGAGAGTATCAATATGGCTTAAGGTAATTTTCAGCCACCAGAGTGTATTCTGTGTCTTCATTTATTTCAGTTCTTACCTGTAATTACATCCATGTTCACTAAATACCACAGGTAGCTGTAAAAGATAAAAAGCTAAAGGAATGTACCTTTTCTTGTGATAGCTTTCAAGATTAATATATTTAGCATATCAAAGGATTTTTAAATGTTATTTCAGAAACTATCCATGTTCCGTTATCAAAAAGATTAAGATTCGTTGGTCCTGGGGCTTATAATTTGAAAAAACTTCAAGCACAGACTGGTGAGACATTCTTGATTCCTGTGATAATTTACTCTAATGTGTTTCCCTTTGTTTCAGACTTGTATGTTGAGCTGTTTCAATGCTCAGTGCAAACTAAAAATGAAAAAACACTGATACCTGTAGAGTACCAGGTAGATGGTCTGCTTTGGAGCTGAAATCCTGAAATCATGCTGTGGTGAACTTGATTAATGCTTCTCAGGGGATCGGGGTGGAGAAAAGAAGGAAAAATCATATTTCCCTTTGGTTGCAGGCCTGTGTGGCCTGGCCACAAAACTGTTCTAGAGGGACAAAGAATTTTACCATTCTAGCTCCAAAACACTTTAATTTCCATCAGCTGTCCATGCAAGTACTATTAAAATTCTCTGGGAAATTGATTCATAAGCCTCAAAATTTATTCAGGATTTTTTTCCTACCTTTAAAGGATTCTAAAAATAATTTTGTGTTCTTTTATGGCTCACAAGTTTATCCAGGTATTTTCAAGGAGGTGGTGGCCATGCCATTGTTCAGTGTTCAGTGCCTAAACTGAACGAGATTAAATAATGATTAGAACTGTGAGGTCTTAATGAGTCTGTGAAAACCATTCTGCTCGGTGCAAGGCTTCACTGAAAGTGACTTTTCTGCGACGTGCACCTAAATGCTCTCCTAAATCCCCATTTTAAGGTGTGACTGTAAGTCAGCTGGATGAAGAGACCTATTCTGTGTTTGCCCCCACGCCGGGGGCAATGCACGAAGCCAGAGAGTTTATCGGGGAAATCTGCAAAGATGATGTAAGCACAGACTTCTGTTGTTAACTTTTTCAGTTTGCTCTTCGTGACTTTGTGTCTTACTGTTTGCCTTTTTTTTTTTTCCCTACAGCAAGAAGTTAATTTGGAATTTGGGGCAGTTTATACAGCCACGATAACTGAAATAAGGTATAAAAACTGCTTTGGAGTTGAAATTCATTTAGTTACATAGCTGTGTTCCTGATACCTAAATATGATGTAAAATGATAAATAATAATTGATTTTTTTAAGGGTGCCAAACTAATGCTGGGGATGTTGGCACCTGATTTTTTTTCTGGTGAAAATATTTTGTTTCTTGATAAAGCTGTTTATTTTTGCTGCTTGTTTAGTTTTTAGAATGTCTCTAAATTATAAAACTTAAAGCTTTTTCATCTTTGAATCTGAAAGAGATGGTATGAATTTGCTTTTCACTTTTCAACCCAATATTTGTCTTGTAAAAATTACTTTCTGGGTGGTACCTATTACTGAAATACTGCCCTGAAGTAAGAAATTCTCATCCACTTTCAGTTAAGGAAAAATGAGTGGACATGTTATGGTGGATAAAAGATTTTTAAAAATGGATGAGTAAAGCTCTGGTTATGAGAAGTTCACTATTGTTTGCTTTGGGGGACCATATGCAGAGTGAAACGTGGACTTTTCTTGATGCGCTTTGAAATAACTGTGCTGTTTCCTGCTGCAGAGATTCTGGAGTGATGGTAAAACTGTACGCAAACATGACCCCAGTATTACTTCATAATTCACAGCTTGATCAAAGAAAGGTAACCCATCCTTAATCAAGTATGAAGTGGGCACTGACGCTTGTTTTTAACTGATTATCAGGGCTGTAACACAATCACTGTTGTTCCACAGTCCATTTCCAGGTTAAGAGCTGTTAATCAGCAGCACCTTTTTGTTTCATTCTGCCTGCCCTGTACTTAAAGCTGCGGACAATCAACGGTGTGGCTGCTGCAGTCCTTTTTACACCAAGTTCTTTGGCTCTGCAATACCCTTTTCCATGTAATATTCAGCAACCTGTTGTTCCTGAGGAAGTGCTGAGCCACTGTGGTTGAAGTGTGGCATGAAGAACCCCTGAAAAAAGGGATTTTTATAACTAACTGATAATTTTATTTCTGAAAAACTCTGTGTTCTAGATTAAACACCCTAGTGCCCTGGGATTAGAAGTTGGACAAGAAATTCAGGTAATTATTTTTTTAACTTTAAAATGCTAATAAAATGTTGTTCACATTTTTAATTTTTTTCCTAATTATTTATTTAGTGTTTATGAAGAAAGCATTTTTCTGTATTGGATTCCCTTTCTGTGCTGGTTAAAGGCCTACTCATTCACATTAGATTTATTTAGTGTCATCCTCTTGCTATCTAGGCACCACATTATTTGACAGAGCTACATAGGCCCAATGATGCCTATTTATGGCTTTTCTAGCATCAAATTGGTGAAAAATCAAAACCAGCCCCCCATGTTTAAAGGAAAATGCTATTTCCAGCTCCTCAGGTTGGTCAGTGTGAAAGTGGTTTGTTTCCTTACCAGGTTAAATACTTTGGCCGTGATCCCACTGATGGCAGAATGAGGCTTTCACGGAAAATTCTGCAGTCGCCAGCCAGCACCAGCCTGAAAACCCTGACTGACAAAAACAGCATTGTCCTGGGAGGGGCTGTTCCGCAGCCATCCACGTCATCCCAGTGACAGGTAAGGCCAGAGGAGCAGCTCCAGCTGACTCAGCACTGCGCTTCCAGCTCTGGTAGAGAATTGTCAGTCTGGGTCCATTCTGAGCAGTTACCCTCGGTGCTGGGCAGCTGCTGCTTGCCAGCTGTGCTGGAGCTTGTTGGGAGTTAACAACTGGCCCTGCACGTGCTGCGCGTGTAGAGAGCTTGACATCGTGAAAACACCGTGACAGTCTCAGGCATTCGGGACAGCCCCCTCTGTCCAAAACAAACTTGCTTGTTCATCTACAATATCCTTTTTCTCTACCTTGCCACCGTTTCTTTTTTAAAATTAAAAAAAAAAAAAACCAAACAGGGCAGAGGAAGAGAAAAAAAAATAAGTTGCTTTCTTGATTGAGTAAAATTAAGTAAATTAACAGAAAGTTTCAGTCAATTAATGAAATAGCCAAAGCTCTTCCTTAGACATAGTTTTCCAGCATGTATTTGAGTGTCAGAAGGTTTATGCCTCAACTTTTCCCAAAATTTGTGTGGGTTTTCTTGTTCTTAGAAAGCTGCTAGAACAGGAAAGTGTCTGATCTTAAAATCAGGAGCAGTTACACAGCAAGACTGGCAAATTTGTGGGGGTAAGGTAAAAGGCACAGTGCACCAGTGGGAGCTCAAGGCAATCTGTGGCAATCTGGGAATGACTGACAACATTACAAGAAGGGAGAATTCTCTGAAAAAATCTTGTCTTTAAGAAATTATTTTGAATTTCATACCTTGGTATAATGAACTGGTTACAGAGTATTTTCTCTCTCTTTCAGGAAAAAAGGTGTGATAGTTCATGGAAATACAAGTGACCTTTGCTAGAATATCTGAGTGTCCTCGCGAGAATTTGCAGGGGTGAATCATATTTATAAAATAGAAGCTGTTTATGCCTAAAGGTGATGTAGAACTTCAAAGCCTTCACATTGATTAAAAGCTTTAAAATAAAACCAGAAACAAGCAATGCCCTCATCTTGTGTAGCAAGGTTGAAATGAGAAGATAAGAACATGGAATTCTACAGACTGAGATGGTGATATTTCAGTGCTAAAGATTCTACTCTTTCATCTTACCCACTCAAAACTGTGAATATGGGAAGTAAGAACTGAATAACTCTTTCGTGGGAGAAGGAATTATTTGTACACTTGGTTGAGAGTCACCCGTGGCCAAAATTTTACTGGCTTTTCAGTGTAAAAGACTGAAATGTTGAGCAAGACATAAAGACTTAGAAGTATCACCTTTAAGATGATGGATGCTGTTTTAGATCAATACATCACTCGCAAAAGGTTCGGCCTTGCTAAAATACCTAAGCAGAACTTGGCTGAAACATCACCCCTTATTAGCTGGGTTCATTAGCACTGACTTTTAAAATAGATAATTAAAACGTTAAAATAAAAATACTTTTTTTGGAATGAACAATTGATGTGATAAATCTTTCCTTAAGACACTCTCATTAAGCGTGTCCTAATCCTTCTATTAATTATGTTGCATCAGTGAGTTCACTGATCTCTTTTAGACTTCAAAACATTTCCCCGGGGCTCACGAGAATTACTCGTTTTTCTACTGTGAGGTAGAGACTTTGAAAATCAAAGAGGATGCTTCTGATGTTCACCAGTTTGTATGCAGAACTAATAAGAAAATCAACTTCCCACCTGATGGCAAGTGGGCTCTGAACCTCCTGGAAGAAAAAACAAAGCATAGGGGAGAGGAGAAATGTGAATGTACAGTAAGAATTACTCCTTTTTTATTCTAAGTTAAAATATTAAAGAATAAAGAAATGACTGGTATGCTGCTCTGTAATTGTCTCTGTCTTTCATCATGTAAGATTGAAAAATTGAAAAAAGTTAGGAAAGGTTGAAGATTTCCTTGGCAATCTTTTCCTCCTCTTCGAGGGCTGTGCGTTATTATTTCTTAGTAAGAATTCAAATGTTATTTCTTACTGTGACAGTTGATTGATACATCGTTGTTACATATGAATAGTGTTAATAAAATTATGTAGGTCAATGCTAAAGTCCCTGAACAGAAACTGATGTTTCCATTTCTGATAACTCTTCCCAGAAATGGTCCTCCCCAATCGAAGTGGTTTTCCAAGGTTTATCTCCCTTAATTGTACAATAATTTTTGTGAGGCTACGCTGTGGTGCTGGTCTCAGTGAAGCAGCTACTGCAGCTTCACTGGTGGATGATAAAGGAGCAAAGAGACTTTAATGTTGCTGTGGTAGAACCTGTACAGTCAGCCTGGCTTTCTGCATCTGGAACAAGCTTTAGGCCCTATGGGAAGGGGCGGGGGAAGAATACACTTGGGAACTGTCTGGGAGGAGCAGAAAGCAGCAGCTCTTACCTGAGGAGAGAAGCTCAATGGCAGCCAAGAGTTGAGTAAGCGTGTGCTGGTCTGACCCTTCCTGGAGGGTCCAACATCCCGGGCCATCCGAGCGCCGGCGCTGGGGCTGTGGCAGGAGGCACTTGGCTCTCAGGTGGGATCAGCTATGATCA
The DNA here is from genome assembly GCA_013400735.1 of Pomatostomus ruficeps. Lineage (NCBI taxonomy): Eukaryota > Metazoa > Chordata > Aves > Passeriformes > Timaliidae > Pomatostomus > Pomatostomus ruficeps. The sequence continues at coordinate 343,714 of VYZT01026490.1, forward strand.
GAAACCAGGTGGGTCTGTAGCGCTCGAGAGAACAAGCTCAGTCCTGCAGCAGCAGCTGGTTTTCTGTGTTTGAAATGGTTGTTTTTGTTTTTTTTTTTTTTTTTTTACANAAAATTTTTTTTTTTTTTTTTTTTTTTTTTTTTTTTTTTTTTTTACTGCTCCACATAATTAGCTTCTGTAATGACCCATCTTAAATGGAGCCATTGAAAGGAATTGCCTTGGAGAGTGGAGCCGGGCAGGTGCAGCATTGCAGCAGGTCAGGAGGGGCAGAAGTGCCTTTATTTGACAAGTCTGAAGTTTTCATGCAGGTGCAAAGAGTCAAGAGCTGGGTTATCTTTAAATGCCAGCAATAAATATTACAAGTGCTATCATAAAAGTATAAGAGCTGGCCTAATTGTACTTCTGGGATTACATGCCAGAGGGAATGATACAGTCTCTTAAATTTCACTCCAAGAAATTTTAAGTGATTTAGGAATGAGTTGCCTGTCTTGCTTTGGAAAGGAAAAAAAAAAAAAGGAGCTCTCTGCTGCTCATGTTGTGACACTCGTAAGTTGCTCTGTCTGCCGTCCCCCCCAATGAAATCCTTTGTTTTGATGAGAACAGAGAATTCTCAACATTGATAATTTGGTGGTGGTGGTAATGAGCTGCTGGCAGGTGCAACACCACAGTGGAAAACATATGTGAATCTTAGCAGAGATTTGGATGCTTTCCTGGTCTTAGCCTGGGTTTAAATCCAATATTTAAGATTTATTGGGGCAAGTATTGCATGTCTTGTCCAGGCAAAGCCCCCAGAATTGACTTACTGGTTTCGGGTACTGATGGGCTTCACAACCCCCTGGAAGCTATTTTGGGCAAAGAGAAGCCCCACATCTGAGTGAATGCGATCCCAGTGTGTTCTGGAGTATTTTTCCACAGAGGTCATTGAGTTCATGCCTGGGGAGATCATGGATTTATTTCACAGCTTAAGCACGAGAAATGGTTTTTCATGCCAATTCTAATTCACATATCTCCTTTCTGTAGTTATTCACCGTAAGAACTTGCTCCAAAATACTTTGCTGTGGTTTCTTGCTGTTTTATATATCCCAAGAAGTGCTGCATTTAATCATGAGTAGAAGTCATGTTTTTATTTTTGTGCATTTGGTTTGGAGAGCTAAAAAGCACGCACAGAAGTCGTGCAGAGGGGAAAGAGAGTTCATGAGCAGCACATGTCCTGAGGCAGAAATATGCTGTGGCCATTGGGGTTTGTGTTTCTTTTTGTGTGTTTCCTTTTTATTGAGCTTTCTCTAAGATGGAAATATGCTCACTGTGTAAAACCTTGAGAGGAAAGGCCACTAAAACATAGCAGGGAAGGCTTGTGTGGAACCTGATTGTAAAGTGGTTCATGTGACTCTCAATCCGGAGTTTTGAAACCACTTAACGTGGTCTTTTTATAGTTACTGACTCATTTATCCATAATGATGCACATGTCCCAAACTGTGCTCATATACAGCTAAATATAAGTGTATACGATAATTCTCAGAGGTGGATCTTGTAATTTCTTGGTGACTGTATGATGAATCTTAGAGGCCTGCTACAATGAATGTCAGCGCAAAAGCTGAGACCTGAATGTTACTTAGATGTTTTCTAAATCTGCCTAGAGAATGTTTCGAAAAGTTGCATATAGTTACTTAGAGTGGCATAGTTTGTTGGAAACATTTTCCTTCCCTTCCTCTGGAACGACATTTGAACTTGAGAGCAGAGAAATGCCAGTGGTGTAAATAAGAGCCATACCGGTGTAACTGCTTTCACCGTGAGGCAAGAGCCAGGAAAGTCTGGCTTTGTCTGGGAATGAGGCACACCCTGGCCTCAGGAGCGCATGCCTTCCAATCTCCTTCCCCTTCAAACCTCAATAACTGCGTTCGGAGACACATTCAAGTCTCCCCTCCTCCCCAGTTCCCTGCTGTTTCACACAACTTGACCCCTTGAACGCTTTTGTATCCTTCTTCCCTATTTCCACGCAAAAACTGAGATGTAATTATTTTTTTTATTTGTGGTACTATCAGTACAGAGGAAACGTGTAGATGGTGTTTAGTGTGGAAACCTTAAGATTTACAGACATCACTATGCTCGGCAAGTGGTCTGTCTTAAATTGTACACTGTGTGTAAGGGCTAATTAAGCACGCTTCTCTCATTTTTGAAGCTTCAACTTCAGTTTAGCTTTCAAGCCTTCTGTGGAGATGTAGAAAGCATGCACAGACTGTATGTTACAGGATGGCTGTTGCTGTAAGGAGATGCCGTTCACCAACCTTTCTGCCGTTTTGTGATGCAAAAGCATCACCTTTTCTTCTTAAAAATTCAAACTCTGTTCGCGTTGCGTGCGCTGTTTAAATTTACCCTGGCCCGGGTGTGGAACTCGCCCGTCATTTTGTGTGACGGCGGTGGGTGGCACGGTCTGTGGCGTGAGGAGGGGAGGCGTGTGCTTCGTCAGCGGTAGCACCAGCTTTTAAACAGACTTTTAAAAAGGAAAAAAAAATAAAGGAAAACAAATCTAAGTTTTTCTGGGGAGAAGTGAACCATTTCCCTCCTGAGAAGCTTTGGGCGTTAAAAGGTAGTGGTCTGCCCACGCCCCCCGTCTGTGAGGGCAGCCGCCATTTTGTTTCCGCCTCCCGGTTCCCGCCTCGGCGCCGCCCGGGG
>VYZT01026491.1:0-27370 GCA_013400735.1 Pomatostomus ruficeps
TCAGGCAGGGCTCGGCACCGGCCTGGCCCCGCCGTTCCCTGGGAAGGGCTCGGCACCGGCACCGGGCCGGCCCCGCCGTCCCTCAGGCAGGGCTCGGCACCGGCCCCGCCGTCCCTCAGGCAGGGCTCGGCACCGGCACCAGTCCCGCCGTCCCTCAGGCAGGGCTCGGCACCGGGCCGGCCCCGCCGTGCCCCGCGCAGGTGCCGGTGCCGCGGTGGTGAGAACCCGGCGGGCCTGAGGCTGTCCCTGCCGGCCCTCGCACTTCGGCACTCGCGGGTTGGGTTCTTGCACTGCCACGCGGTGATACCCGGCTGTGATGCGATTGCAGCTGTGCAGGCAGCCCTGTAACCTTCAGGTAGCTCTCAAGTGGCAAAATAACGACAAGAGATAGTGGTTATGCTGTGCTGTAGTTCAGGCTGGAGCTCGTCACTTGGAAGGCAAGTTAAATCAGTAACAGTAGTGCAGCTATAACTTCCAAGAACTTGTCAAACATATCTTTGAGAAATGGCTTTCAACTTTTCCACGTAATTAAATCTAACAGACTCCTGAAAATCGAGTAAAGGTGGAGGTCTCCGTGTGGCAAAAGTAAGTCTACTGACAACACTTCCATCACAGAGGTTTTGATGGAAGACTTGGAGGTAATTCACAGACATTGCTGCCTGTTAACCCTGTGATGGCCACAAGCTGACACCACTGTCTCCAGGAATTGCTGTTACAGAAATAACTTAAATATATGCATATATAATAATGGCAGAAATGCTGGGGGTTTTTTGTAGTTGTCTTTGTTTTAGGTTTTTTAACTAGTTTATATGGTAAAAATATTTACAGAGACAGAAGTAAATTTTCATTTTTCAGAAAGAAAATACACATTGAGACAATCCAGTAGCTATGCCAAAAGGCAAGAAGAAAGAAGTCAAGAAGAAAGATGCCAAGAAGAAAGATGGTAAGAAGGCAGCTGGTGAGAAGTCAGAAGAATCTCTAGGTCCTACAGCTGAGAGTAGCTCAACAACGCTGCCAGATTTGAAGAATGAGTCAGTGAGTGAAGAAACTCAGCCAATTCCAGAGGCACCAGAGAAAGAGCCAGAGGTAGAGGAACCACCAGTCCAGCCTCTTCCCCCGATCCATGAGGAGCCTCTTCTTGCTCAAGTGATTATTAAAAGGTACACTTGTTACAAACACAGCAGTGAAGTCAAGAACTCTCATTTGAGTATCTCTGCTGTAGCCAGTGTCTAGCAAACACAGATGTGACTCTTGATTTGAAGCAGAGAATCAGGTTCAGACCTAGTAGCAGTGACACCTTAGGAGATATACATGGGGAATTCTGCTGCCTTCTTGCATCCTAGAGTGCTGCTGGTGCTCACTGCCTGCCAAAACCCTCGTTCTTTTAGCTTGTTCACCTTCAATGAAGTTCTGTTATTTTATTCACAGATAACCAGTGAATAAAATATATCATGTAATCTTTAGTGTTGCTGCCTTTTAATGCTTAGGGCTGCTCATATCCTTTCAGAATATCCTAAACTGAGGAAGCAGGTGAATGGCAATGTTAACAAAATCCTTTTGTGTTTCAAGGGAACAATATGTAATGTTTCATATACCAGCATGCCTGGTTGTAAGGTAGTAAATGCTACCAATGTGGGGTTTCTTCTTAACTGAAGAAATTATGGGTCTGAGGCAACACAATTATGTGGAATATTACAAGGAAGGTTCCAAAAGTTGGAAATTTTCTTGTAGTTTATTATGCGACACAGGATGCAACAGCTGACCTCTGTGTAGACCATGGTAAACCAAAGGTCATTTATTATATGTGATTTGGATCTATTGGCAGTGACTCGAAATCTTCATCCTTAGTTTGTTTTCTTTGTAGCTATGAAGGTGAACAAGTTGATGATTTCTATGAGGGCGAAGGATTTGTATGTTTTGAGGGAGGAAATACATACAAGGTGAGTGTATAAATTTTAAAAAATGTAGTAGTGGACCAAGTTCTCTCTCAAGAGCATTGAGAAGCATTGAAAGCTCTGTTAGTTTCTGGCATTAAAACTCTTGATTTGAAATTAGTAGTTAGAGGGGAATTACCATGTCATTCTTTTGAAATCTTACGGTCACTGCAGGCTTCAGCTGGGGTAAGAATAAATCTGCAAGTGATGCTATTCTCTTCATTTTGAAGGGTCTGTTTTCCAAAGGGCGTATGAACGGAGAAGGGACCTACACATGGGCTGATGGAGTAAAGTACGAGGTGAAGTACAATTTCAGTTACTGGTACAGTACAGGTGGCAACTGCAGAACTGTGGCAGTGATTTCAGTCACAAGCCTGACTTGTCCCAGAGACTCTTAATTTTCTTAATGTTGTAATTCAATCTTCCAGGGAACATTTGTTAGGAATGTGCCGATGCATAATGGCTGTTACACCTGGAATGATGGCAGTGTTTACGAAGGGTCAATCAAAGATGGGCTTAGGCATGGATACGGATGTTTCAGGAGTGGTACTCGTCCGATTTCTTACGTTGGTGATTGGTGCAATGGCAAAAGACATGGGAAGGTCAGTAGGGGCTAAATGAGAGCATGGGCTCGGGTGATACCTTCAAGAACAGCGAGTGTTGTTGTGCAAAGGTTTTGCAAAGGTGTTTTGTTCCGTTGCGTGGTTTTATGCCGTGTAGAGATTTGTTTTTCTCAGGGAGTTTTTCTGAGCTTGTGAGTACAGTTAATGCTGTAGATCTATGGCTGGAAGTAAAAGTCTGAATGGGTCAGAAAACAGACCTACCTCTGAGTGAGTACTGGAATTAAGATGCCACGGTTCGCTCTCTTAAAGTATTTCCCAGGGGTTTGAAAAACGTGGTAGACTTTGATGTAATGTAATAGGATTTTTCTTTTGAACACCTGGTGTTTTCTAAGGTCTTACCTAATATTCATCAAAAGAGTTTGCTTTTTTTATTTAATTATACCCCTTCAGTTGAATTCAATACAGTGAATCAAAGTGACTCTAAGTATTAGAACATGATTACAAGTGTCATATCATTCGTATGTGCTGTTTTATTCATGTGGATGAGTATTTAGGAATTTAAATTGACTATGCTCTTTGTTTCAGGGTGTAATTTATTATGATCAGGAACATACCTCCTGGTATTCAGGTGAATGGGTAAATAATGTCAGACAAGGATGGGGATTGAGACGGTAAATATGATAACACTCGTTCTTCCCCTCACAGTTTTTTATTTTTGTGTATTATGTTCCAGTTCCTTGTGTTGTTTAAAGTACAAATGCTGTCATTTCATAGCAGTGTGTACCTTCTGCAGTGGAATAAAAAATGTACAAAGTGCTTGTAATAACAAAACAGACCTTCTTTATAAGTTTATTTTTATGTGCAGTATTTCTACTGACCATTCACACAAAATAGCTAAAGACAAAATCCCAAATCAGCTTTGGTAAACCACAATTCAGTATTTAAAAACAAACACCCCCGATTGATTTGAGCAGATGGAGCTGCCTTATGAATAAATGGCTTACCTATAGAATTATATATAAACAAATACTTTTAATAGCTATGGCAAAGACTTTTTGGGAAAAAGAGCTGGTTAATATTTTTAGTGATTTCTAAATTAAAAATAGGATGTAAACAGTGGCTACAATCAAACCTCTGTATCCATATCAGAGTGAGTCAATTTTCAATTTAATGCTTGTATTTAGCCTTAATAAATTCTAAATTTATTAGCAATGAGGTTTCGCATAAACCTTTCATAAGATCAGCATCGAATTTAGTATGAATTAACTTTTATTGGTTTTTACAGCTACAGGTCTGGAAATACCTATGAAGGTCAGTGGGAGAAAAATCTGCGACATGGACGTGGAAAAATGACATGGCTGACAGCCAATGAAGAGTATATAGGACAGTGGGAGTGTGGCATACAGGTATTAATTTCTTCCCCAGAAACCTTCCTTTAGTTCAGCATTTGTCCACTACTCTAGGAAAGCTAAATAGGGAGTTTTGTGCAATATCAAAGGAGATTTGTATGATTTATGCCTGTTGAGAAAGCAGAAACATGTTCTTTATTGTAAACTGATTCTCATGTTAGCAATATTCAGATTGCTAAAAGGCTTTTGATTTAGTCTTATAAAATCAAAATTTAATTCCTTAGTGGAAAATATAAACATTTTTCAATTAAAGAAAAGATAAAGACGTGTTTGTGACTTAGCTTGAGCTATGATTTTGTGGCAGTTTATTTTTGTGTCACCTGTAAAATACTAGACCACACTGTTCCATCTTGGAAAAGTTTTGTGATGGAAGACAATTTTGTGGCATTTTCAGTTCCTTCCATTTATTATTCTGTTTCAAAAAGAATGTGAGCTACTTCCTCTGTCTTTTCACTCTGCTTAAATTTGCATCCAGCTTGTGGAACATCCTGGCTCTGTGGCATGGTGTTCCTCACCTGGCTGTTCAGCACTAGAGGAGAAGGACTCGGGCAGGAAGGGTGGGTGTCTTTAGGAGCTCTGTGGCAGAGTTTGCTCCACTATTTGTTGATGCAGTGCATCCTCTGGGTGCTTCTCCCATGCCCCTTTGTAGGATGTAGTTCTGTGCCTGCTTTGGAGTGCTGCAGCCATCAGCTGGGGGCTTTTATTTCAGAGAATGGCCTAAGTCTGGACCAATTTTTTAAACACACGATTTCTTTTCAGCATGGATATGGCACCCACACCTGGTTTTTGAAGAGAATGCATATGTCTCAGTATCCTCTGCGGAATGAATACGTGGGTGATTTTGTAAAAGGGGAGCGCCATGGCCACGGGACGTTCGTATATGCTGGCGGAGCAATGTACACTGGAGAATGGGTTTGTAATAAGAAGCATGGCAAGGTAAGTATTGACAGAACTACAGGCAGCAGCAGAGCAAACTCTTCTGCTCTGTGTAGTGGATCTCTGGGTTTCTGTACAGCAAACGAGTTTGCAGTGTGGATGGAATCCCACTGAAAAGGGCAGAGAGTCCACTGAAAGCAGTCGGAGTCCTTCCGAGGACACAGGCTGACTCTGTGGTTAGATGGGTTTTGTGTGTACAAGGACATACATCCCACTGGGGAGATTTTCAGTGCAATAGGTGCATCTTGAGTTTTGCAGTGGTTGGTCAGAATTTCACACTTCCACTGCGAGCTAATGGATTTCAAGTTGTCCTTGCACAAAGAGGTTCTTAGCTAAAACAGACTTTTGAAAAAACTCTGGGTGGAGTGCCACATATGCAAACTAAGGAGTGCAAGCATGTCTTTCTATATGGGGGAAAAATACTTTTCTAAATCCATCAGATATACAGGCAGTTCTTTATCCCAACAATGTACTTCTTTAGTAGGCGACAAAATGCATTATAAAAGAGGGTAGGAAAAATTATTTTGCTGTATTTTATTTCATATATTGCATTTTAGCCAAGATTCTGAAAGGGAAATTTGATTGAGAGCATAAGTGTTATTTTTTATGATCTTTGGTTTATTTTTGTATTATAATTAATCTGTCTGCAGGGCAGGTTTGTCTTCGAGAATGGCCGTGTTTTTGAAGGAGAGTTCATAGACGATTGTCCCGTGGAATGTTCTGCTCATCAAGGGGCTGCTGTGAAAGCCAAAAAGCAGAGCACCACTGGCACAAGAAGAAGGTGTTTTGGCACCAGTGAGCAGCTTAATGGAACAGATTTTACTCAGTTCACATTTTGTTGTTCCATTTTACTATAACATGGAACCGTTTGTACGTGCTCAAGAACCAGGCGTATTTCTTCAAAGCGCTTAGATAAAAATGGGAGTCGTGGCTTTGCTTCCATGCTGCGTTTCCTGTGTGTAACTTGGAGTGGAGTGACCCATCCACACCACATCTTGTAATGGATGGAACACTGTTGTCTGAAAGTTTCACAGCTTATGTAATGTCTGCATTTCCTTTTGGTTAGGGGTTCATTTGACAAAATTGCCCTTCAGTTGTTACGCTGTTGGTTATGAAATCTCTGCTCCTCACTATGAAGGAATCTGTTGTTCCAAGTCAATAATATAAGAAAGAATAATACACATTTTGGTTTTTCTGTGTGTACATATATTAAACTTTGTTTTCGTTTGTTCTAACTTATTTTATTCATATGGTAGAAAACACCACAATCGTTAAAGCCTTGGAAAAGCCTTCAATTCTGGGATCAGATATTGAGTTGGATATATCTTTACTGCTTGATTTGTTGCCAAGGGAAGACAGAGAGGAAGAAGTGGAACAAGTAAGAGTCTACTGTTTGATACTTTCAGTTTTCCCCTGTATTGTGTTTCGTATTATTTTATTTCTGGTTTATTTGTGTTAATGTAACTCTTTTCATTAAACAATTGCTTGAAAATCTGAAGGCCATGAAAACAGAAAAGCAAAAGGAGTGAGTAGACAGTATTGCCTCTTCTGAGCTTCCACTAAAAAAGGCCAATTAAAAATAGATTAACATATCTGGAAGGGGATTGGGCAACCACCTTTAGCTACTCTGAGGTTTGTCTGCTGACAGAGGATAATTTATTTTTATCAGTCACCAAAACCCATGCATTAAAACTACTTTTGAATAATGCCTTTGTGAACACTTAGCCAGGGATATGCTCTTCTAAGTTGCAAGGTCAAATAATTATCTGCTCAGTTACAGGATCAATACAAACTGACCTCTGCTTGCTTTGAGATGATGCTGAAAACATGTCCTGCTTTGTTTAGCTAGAATTGGCTGTGTTGGGGTATATTTCAAAGCTGAGAAGAGCCTACCAATTCTACAGCAGCTTAGGCTGTGGTCCTTCTCCTGACAACACCTATGCCCTGACTAAGCTGCAGTTTTGGAGGTTTCTGAAGGACTGCGACTTTCATCTCTCCTCCTTGACTCTCGCTGAAATGGACCGGCTCTTGAGAGGTTTGTATTTCAGGGTCTAGAATGGAGGGGTTTAAATAGAGTTGGAGTGGCAAATTCTCCTGGCAGCTCAGCTCTGGGAGTTAAGTGGCCCTGAGTCAGTACCTCTGTGCCTGTGAGTTCTCAGTGGATGCATTTACACTTCTCTGGGCACTTCTGGTCCTTACGTGAGAAAACAGGAAATTAAAATACAACATTAAAAATTGCACTGAAGAGCCATCTGTTCAAAATATGTATTCACCCCTGGTCTTGCCATTACTATTACAGTTTTAAGAGAAAGAAAAGTAGAAGAAACAAATCTCTTTTTTTTTTTTGGTCAGTATTCTTAACTTTGGTTTGCATGTAGTATATTTGTTTCTTTCATAGAGCCAGTTAATCAATCAATTTCCTTTAGACCTGCAGTGTCCTTAGTATGTGAAGGGTTTAACTCCAACTTTGAATCCCCTTTTATTTCTATATATGCTGAGTGGATGCTTTTCTAGAAAGAGAGAATTGTCTAAGATCCAGCTACAAGTGGACAGTTCTCCCTCGACCTTTGTTTGGAAGTGCTGCATTGTCTGGTCTGAGTCTTCCAGGAGAGTTGTTACACTGTGATAGGTGGAGATAGAGACGATAAGAAAGGCTGACAAATCAATATGCCTGTAAGCATTTTAATGTACATGAGAATAGTAGAGATTTGGTTTTTTAAATCTTTTTAGGTAATAAACCAGTTGAGGATATACATTGTCCACATGAGATACTACTGTTCAGAACATTTCTATCCTACCTTGTTCACCTGGCATTTCATATCTATCATGAAGAGCACAAGTAAGTTTCATCTTTTAGTGGAATTTATTTCAGTGTAATCCGTTTGAATCTTCCCAGACAAGAGTATTTTTGTTTCAACTGTAGAGACGAAGTTCCTCTTCTGCGTAAGTGTTTCTTAGAAATGATGTCCAGGAATGTTCTGCCCTCTGCCTGTCGTGTCCAAGGTAAGCAATGCCATTTCTTCTGTGCAGAATTCATCAATTAGTACCACATGCATTTCAGTTTCAGTGTAACTGTTATTTTTTCCCAATTCATTTTGAAAGGTCTCTTATTTTCTGGTGAACGGTTCACATTTTTTGCCATGAGCTACATTGACAAATGCTGGGAAATATACAGAGATTTTAATAGACCATGTCCCAGACCTCCATTTGAACCCGCAGTGAAGATGAGGGAATTCCTCTGGATGTTGGATGTAATAATCTAATTTTGTTTTGTTTTGTGTGATTAGATGTGCTTTCTTTGTTCAGTTTATATGAGCCTTTTAAAATAGTCCCTGTGGCTTCTGCACAGTTGAAAAGTTAGGAGTGAGGTTATTTGTGCAAGCTGTCCAAGTAAAGGAACAGCTGTTCTACTGTTATTTACTATTATTTATGCACTTTTTCCGGGTTGAATTCTACTTTTGTACTTTATCATTTCAGATAATCAAATCCTAGACAAATGTGTTTAAGGGAATATAAATATTTTTGCTGGTCCTCACTGTGTCTCCCTCTGCCCCCTCTATGAAATGTATATATGAACATGTCCTACTCCTAGAACTCAAAGACTGACAGCTATTGAAATAACACAGTAAACCATTTCAAGAATGTATTTACTACAAGAAGAACATGAAATTCCTTACTAAAATTCAGTAATTCAGGGGCAGATTACGATTACTAAGAAAGTAGAGAACAATTCCCACTGATATGCCTGGGGTTTGGGGACTGTCACTTTATAAATCCAAGCAATTTTTTCATGAAGAAAAAGTCAGATGGCAAAATTGTAATTTTTTATATTTTTGTTTATGAGCTTTCACAAGTTCTTTTATAACACTGCTTTTGCAGTCTAGGGGAAATTCTCATTGGCCTCAATAGAACTAGAATTTCACTCTTGTTAATTATGAATGTGGAAGTGTCATTTGAGACCGCTAGAAATTTTGGCATAGGCTTGAGAGGGAGGTAGATTAGGTCCATGTGTGGGGAATGCCTTAAGTGCTGTTTACATGTTACATTTGTTCTTACCCAGGATTTTAAACTTCTCAATGAACAATTAACTGCTTCAAGAGTTCTGGAAATATTTGTCAAAGTTGGTGCCTGTGTACCTGATATCAGTGGTGTCAACCTGGAGCTGGAGGTGTGTATGGAAGAAAACCATAGTCCATTGCTACAGGAACAATTAAAATTGCTTTTAAAAACTATGGCAAATACTGTCCTACCTGCTTGAACAGGAAGAAAACTAATTCATTTGTTAAAAAAAGAAGAGTATAAACTTGAGCCTATACCTTTTAGTTTAGCTCATGTATTTCTATGTTTCTCTTATTAACTCATCTTAGCACAGTCTCAGCATACTTGACCCTTCAGATAAGGCCTTGGGAGCGCCATAATCGATGCAGGGAAATCCCACTTCCAGGGGAGTGCTGCTGGTGATAGTTCAGTCTGTGGTTCGTTCATATGTCTGCCTGACAATATGGATGTGCAGTGATTACACAGGGATTAATCACGGTGCTTCCAGCTGCTGAGGCTGTTAAGGTGGATCAGCAATTAAGATGTGAACCCACTGATCCTGAAAATCTGGTGATCCAAGAAACCTGATTAGTGACATGGGAGGTGCTGCCACCTCAGTGAGGGCGAGTAGTGGCTGTAGAAGACTCTTGTGCCACCTGAGAGCTGCTCTAGTGTAGAGGGCTTTCACCCTTAAAGAATTAACTCTTACTCGACAACAGTTCTCATAAATGACATGACTGACTTTGTTTAAAATAGGATCTGATAAACTGAACACACAGTGTAAGTCTTACTAAGGGATCCATTATAAACCCATTCTTGGGATTTCTTGCAGCATTATATGCAATTAAAATGTTTTAGGTAATAGATGTAGTGAGTTACTTGTTAGAGAAATTTATCATAGTTCCAGATACAACAAAAATCTGTGCAGTGTTTTAGCTCAGTATGACTTGTATAAAGTGTAACACGTTATATCCCCTCCTGAATTTTTTGAGCTTTTCAGTTTTTCTTCAGAAGAAGGGATGTTTGACAAGGTAAATGAGGCCAGACAGACTTCACTATGACTTCTGAGTTCTTTGCTTGCTCAGGTACATAGGTCTGTTAATGAAGAGATTTTCTAAAAATGAACTAATTTCCCACCGCATTTGTTTTACTCTAGATAGTTTTTCTGGAGTTTTTTGAAGCTCTTCTTGAATGTGCATTGGTGTATGTTACTGAGGATGTGATTCCGGAGCAAGTAGCTCAAGATAATCAGAAAAGAAGTAGCTTTGAAATGAAGGAGATCTCCAAGGAAACCTCAGATGTGTCTCTCACAGAATATTCTCCGCCCCAGGTATCGTTGATGCAGACCTGTTCCATATTATTATGTGTCCACTTAGAGGGCAAAGCCAGGCCCTGCAAATGTTCTGTTTCCTGACCATGGAAACCAATTTCCTCTTTTTGCATAAACAATCATTTGACTGGGTCCTTGTGCTTTTCCTGTTTGTTGGTACCTAGATAACTATAAATACACATAGAGTACTTCTGAAGTGGAACTGACAGATTGCTTGGCTGGTGACAGATATGTCTCTCCTGCATTAAGCTGAATGTCTAAAATTGTCCTGTAAAAATGGCATTGCAGCTGTTGTATGTAGCAAGTCTTGCTGTTTGCCAGCAGTTAAGCTGTCCTCTTTTCTTTTTGCTAGACTTCTGAATAAGGATTTTGTAGGTTGTGAGATGCTGCCTGTGACAGTGGTACAATTTTTGTATACAGAGTAGTTGAATTAGAGCATTAAGGCATGAATTAGAATTGTTATTATTTGGAATTACGCAGAAGATGAAAGTCTATTTATTAATTCAAAGTGTATTCACAAACACATAATTTCACAGCCTCTGTAAAGCCACTAGTGCCACTGTACACCACCACTTCCCATTCTTTGGCCAGTTGTTCCCACCCTTGCATCACTGCAAGCAGTGACACAATTGCACAGTGAAGTGGTCCAGTTAAAACAGTAAAAAAAAAAAAAATCTTAATTTAAATGTACTGAGGATAAAATTCTTCTTGCGTTACATTTCATTAGTGCGCCTAGAGCAGAAGTGTAATTGGTACAGACATAAATGATGACATCTCCGAGGCAGCTGAGCTGTACCCTCAGGAGCAGATGAACAATAGATGAACAATATGTAGAGCAACATGTCAGAACGGAGGAACAGGTGAAAGAACAGGAGCTTTCATTCTCGGTAGTGCTGTCTTTGCCTAGCTCTGAAATAGGATGATCTGACTCGCCTGGCTGGTATCGAAGGTAGAGTGTTACCTGGTAATACTTGAAAAGGTGCAACACTCCTGCAATTTACATGTTTTGAGATAGGAATGATTGCAGAATGCATTTGGTTGGCAGAATGCTTTGTAGATGGGAATTTGCTTGACTCAAAGGGACTTGGGATTTTGGTTTGTAATTTGAACACAAGCCCAGACATTCAGTAACTGAATTCAAAACTTCTTGCCAGCCGCCGAGACCTTGTGAAGACACAGAGATTCCTCATCAACCTTCTCTACTGGGTGAGTACTGTATAAAGTGGCTATAAAATTACAAAGTGGCTAGAGGAGATTCACTTCTTCTGCAGCTTTCAAAACAATTAAACAGGAGCTGATCATGGAAACAGCTGATGTATTGCAGTTACAGAGGGCAGCTCCATTCAGTTTGGCAGTTATGACAAGGTTTATGTTTAGCTTTCCATGCCTGCTCTGCACAGCTGGGCAAGTTGGAATCTCTGAATTTTCTCTGCTTTTGAATTAGAAACTATCACTTTTTCCTTAAAAATAACTTTAAAGGCTTTTTAAACTTTAATTCTTCGTGTTCTGTCCCACTTCGCTGGGCATGGAAATTGAACTTTGCATTGTGCCTTCATTAGAAACAAACTTTTCATTGTTTCAGAAGTATTTTAACCACAGGTTTGGCTGTCAGGTCAGATGACAATCTGTATTTGTGCTGAAGATCAAACTTGGTATTTCATGCACAAAATTAAAGGCTGAGTAATTGTAATTTTCTTTCTTTGTGATATCAGAAACTCTTCTCTCATTTCCTGCAACTCCTGGAGAAAGCAAAGAGGATGTGTCATTGCCCAACAAGGATGTAAAAGAAGAACAAGATTCCAGTCCAGAAAAGGAATTGATAGGTAAGACTGTCCTACTCTTTTCGGACTTAACACACACACAAATGTCTTGTCACTCTTGAATTGTGAAGTTTTAATTGTATATGCAGATTTCAGCTTGTCACAAGAGGGCAGTAAATGAGCATTAATTCTGGAGGAAGATTTTTTAAAAACTTAAAATATTTTTTAAAAGAAAATAAAACTTCATGATTAAATGAGACATTTAAGGGCCGACTTACACAATTTCCCCAATTTTAAAATGCTGCATTTTATTTCTAGGGCATCCTTAAGCTGTAATTAGTATTTACTCTATGAGAAGCTGAAGTTGCAAGCCTGTCCATGTAGTGTCTTGGACAAATAAAATGTATTACTGCTATATCCTGCTTCTTTTACTTAAGACTTATTATCAGTGGTGTGCCACTGCTAGCTGGGATGAGATGCCTTACGTTAGGACAGGCCAACATTCTTGCAGGAGAGATGGCAGTAAGAGCACTTTGGTAAGTTGAGAGTCACTGATTTTTGTACCATCTTCCTTCCAGCTGATTAGCAGATCTCATCTGGGTTGGTTTTTTGTGTTTGTTAAATGTTTTCTGCTGATACAGAACTCAAATCCAAGGACATAGGTAGACAAGGGTCTTCGTGTAGTCATCAGCTCTTTTGCTGAAATCTGATGGCTGAAAAGTTACGCATCTGAAAAACTGTTCAGGGCCCATCACCTGGGCCTGGCCTGTTCCCTCACATGGCAAGGGACACTGGCACACACCTCTGTCCTTTCAGGTGGTCATGTTTGTTCCTCCCTTCCCCCGTGCACAGGAGTCACAGGTACTGAACTGTCATCAGGTCACTGCGGAAGACTCCTATCACACGACTGAAGGGAGGAGTTCCTTGTTTTTTGTGCCATTCCCAGGGCCAAGTCACTGAAGCCTGACAAAAGGGCCACCCCCTTTCAGTTCAAAGTGTCTCACACCTCTCATCTTCTGTACCATGCAGAAGCAAGGGTTCCCCATTGCAGAGTATCAGAGCTGAAATACTGTAGTCCAAAACACATTTGAAATAGAAGTGCCCTACTAAATAAACAGGTTTAATTTACATGTTGCAGATGAAGCAAAAGAAGATAAAGATGAACAGGAGGAACAATTTAGTCTGTGGATCTATCAGGTGCAAACCTTTCTCACAACTAAGTTCTTTCCTGCTTTTGAGCATGAAATAGTGCTGAGGGAAGAAATAAAAGAAATAAAAAAGCAGGATGCTGAATTAGCTGGGCTGAGAAAGATCCAGGCTGAGGAGCTGGCAAGGTGAGTGTTGAATCCTGTCTGGCAGTACTGTTATCCCTTGTCTTCTACTAACAAAATTATTGAAAATGAGAAGTGTACTTAAGAAAGCAGTACAGCATGCCGTACCTGGAAAACAAACTCACCCAGGTACAATTAGTAACACAGAGAATGTAACTCATGTGCTTTCTGTTACTGGCTGGAGTCACAGGCTGCTTTCAGGTTACAAACTCTTAACTCTGGTATTTCCTGACACGTGGGTCCTGCTCTGTGTAAAGGCAGTTAAGACATATTTGGACTTGAGGGGGTAATTAGAGACTTTCTGCTTCTCTACGCGGTGACAGTTCATACTGCTCATACTATGACTAGGGCTGTAGTTGCTTAGCCAGTATAAATCTGTCTCCCTTGTCTTGCAGTGCCTTAAATTCAAATTTTGTTCACACAGACTTATTGCTGAAAAAGAAGAAGAGGCAAAAAGGCGAGAAGCAGCTGCAGCAGCAGCAAAGGCACTTGCCTTGCAGAGTGCAGAGTTAGAGGAGAGCGCCACGACGCTGAAGGAAAAGCTCCCCAGGAGAGGAACCTTGGCAAAGAGAGATGCAGCTGGAAGAGGACTCTCTCCCAGGAGAAGTGTCTTGGTGAATAGAGAGGCCCCCAAGACAGAACCCTCACCAAAGAAAGAGGCCCAGAAGGCAGCAGAGCCTGAGGGGGAAGAGGCAGAGAAGGTGGCACCCACAGGTACCAATGCACCTGCTGACAAAAAGAAAAAGAAATAAATCCTCTGCTGGCAACTACTGAAGCTTCAAGCAAGTACTCTCCAAATAAGAAAAAAAACAGATCAAAAGAACCCCAGAAGACCCACACTTGTAGGAAGCTGTAAGAATGATACAACTGTATGCACAAGAATTGCTGGTTTCAGAGGGAGCAGCCTTTTACACCAGGGTAAACTAGCAGGAAGTCGCACAATACAAATGAACACAGATGCTCCTAAAGTGTAACAATTATTAGTTTTATTTTTCAGCAAAATATTCACATAGCATATCAGAATGGAATGGTACAGATGAATTCAGACTGGTTTTTAATTAGTTTGCACATAAACGTTTTTAAAATTTAAAAATTTTATGGTCAGAGTTTACAGATTTTAGTAGAAATTTTGATTCTTACAAAGCAAGTATTGCTTTACTATTGTCATTATTCCAGTCAATAATATGACTAATAACTTCTCATGTTGAACAAGTGTCTGACATTGACATCTTCAATAAATCAGCCCTTTGCAGATCAATCCAAGAAGAAGATATTATTAAACTGTGTTGCACAAAGTTTCTTCACTTCTTCTGTTTAAAAAAAAAAAAGATACATCAGTATGGTATTTTACAGAAACCTCCTCAAGAAAATCCCTGGGGATTGTCATGGAGAATATAATTAAATTCAAACAGAAAAAGCCCTAAGTTTCTAGTGTAGAAATACATTTAATGTTACTCTATCTTCAGTCGAAGAAAGTCAAGTCTGACGTCTCCCAGTGTCTGAAAGGTGAGTTGTGTCTAAGTGGCTTAAGTGTAAACCATGGGCCTCTCAGCAAACACTGCAACAGCTGCAGACTTGGCTTAACATGAGGAAATATAATATAACCCCTTTCCAGAGACAGGAGGAATCAGGGTATTCTGGTACAGTAAATCAAGTCAGCAAAACTTTTGCTTTGTGTTAGTTAGTAGACAACACTTTCTAAGTTTATCAGGTACAGAAACACTGATTTACTGTTTATGTATGGTAGGTTTGATGCTGAAAGACAGATTAAGAAAGATTTCCAAGTTAATGCAATTTATTCCTCTTTTTAAAATATAGGTTGCTAGGCTTTGGTCCTGGAAAAGTATTAATTCTTTCCCATTGTCTAAGCAAGCACATTACCTCCTGTTAAAACAGAGAGCCCTAAAATTGCTGCAAGTAAGACTCAAACAGATTTTTAGAGAAATAGCAATGTAAAAGCTTATCGCATCTTAATGTTAATTCTCAGTCATAGTAAATCATTGTCAAAACCACATTAGGAACAAGGCAGCGATGGATGAGGATCACTGACAGGACAGCCATAATGTGTAAGTAAGTACCCCCGGATCACTGACAAATGAAAACTCAGATGTAAATACATTCATCTCTCACCTGTAATACACTTTTTTAATTACTCCTAAACTAAGCTCACAGTGCTCTCCTCTATTATTTGAAGGAGGAAGAATGACTGATTAATAATTAAGAATGCCTGCTGAATATTTATGCTGTCCTTTCGCAGCTGGTCCTAGGCAGACTAAAACCTTAGGCAAACTCACCCGCTCTATCAAAGATCAGTCCTTCTCTAGATGGGTTTTATTACTTCTCTAGGGACACATATTTTAGGAGTAACTGTATTTAAAGGTAATAAGAAACAATCCTTACCATTAACTTCAATCAGATTTACATTTTTTTGATTCAAAATAACATACAGTTCTCGCTGGTCAGACTTTTTCCCAACTACCCAGTAATCACTCATTGCCTTCACAATAATTTCCTCGTCTTCATCAACTCTGAAAGAAGTTTTAAAAAGTAAAGAAGGTGGCAGTAAGTTCATCTTCAACAACTTTATCTGTAATCGTTAGGACAGCTCGATGTCAGAAGTTGTGGTTGTGCAGTATCAAAGAAAACACCAGTTCTAACTTGGCCATCATTCAGTCCAGGACAAGGCTTCTTAAGTGGCTGCTTAGGACATCCCCAAATGGGTCAATCAGTAATGTTTTCATTAGCCAAACACTCCAGTGCTCTGAAGAAAACACCTCTCCTCCATTCAGGTAAGGACACACTTCACAGAATGAGGATTTGCTACACAATGACCAAATCCTGAAAGCTGGAGATGGGTTGGTGATACTAAGCTGTCACAGAGCTGTTAAACCTAGACCTAAACCACGCTCAACAACTCCAGGTATTCTTCTATAAAGCTGCCACTAACCCAGTGCTTCCATAACATGATGAAACATGCTTTTTCTTTACAGAAAAGTTAAAACCTTGTTCTTAAGCAGAGTAGGAAAATTGCTAGTTACTAATTAGACTTATGGGCATCACAATCATTCAGCATTGTCATGTAATTTATTAACTTTTGTAGTGCCAGAGGGTCTCTCCCACCTTGTAGCGTGATACCCACTGACAAGAAGTCGTTTATCTTCTCCATCAGCAGGACTGCAGTAACTGCAAGGTTTGCATTTCATCCATTGTCTCACCCCCAGAAGCCACCAGCTGTGTCAGGGCCAGGTATGACACAGGCAGAAGCAGCTGTCCCTGTCCTTTATATCACTTTTCCAGATTAGACAGACTCCGGTGCTTTCCATCCCATTTGTTANGTAATCACTCATTGCCTTCACAATAATTTCCTCGTCTTCATCAACTCTGAAAGAAGTTTTAAAAAGTAAAGAAGGTGGCAGTAAGTTCATCTTCAACAACTTTATCTGTAATCATTAGGACAGCTCGATGTCAGAAGTTGTGGTTGTGCAGTATCAAAGAAAACACCAGTTCTAACTTGGCCATCATTCAGTCCAGGACGAAGGCTTCTTAAGTGGCTGCTTTAGGACATCCCCAAATGGGTCAATCAGTAATGTTTTCATTAGCCAAACACTCCAGTGCTCTGAAGAAAACATCTCTCCTCCATTCTGGTAAGGACACAGTTCACAGAATGAGGATTTGCTACACAATGACCAAATCCTGAAAGCTGGAGATGGGTTGGTGATACTAAGTCACAGAGCTGTTAAACCTCCTAGACCTAAACCACGCTCAACAACTCCGTGTATTCTATAAAGCTGCCACTAACCCAGTGCTTCCATAACATGATGAAACATGCTTTTTCTTTACAGAAAAGTTAAAACCTTGTTCTTAAGCAGAGTAGGAAAATTGCTAGTTACTAATTAGACTTATGGGCATCACAATCATTCAGCATTGTCATGTAATTTATTAACTTTTGTAGTGCCAGAGGGTCTCTCCCACCTTGTAGCGTGATACCCACTGACAAGAAGTCGTTTATCTTCTCCATCAGCAGGACTGCAGTAACTGCAAGGTTTGCATTTCATCCATTGTCTCACCCCCAGAAGCCACCAGCTGTGTCAGGGCCAGGTATGACACAGGCAGAAGCAGCTGTCCCTGTCCTTTATATCACTTTTCCAGATTAGACAGACTCCGGTGCTTTCCATCCCATTTGTTATGAAGCCTCCAACAAATGAGGTGTTTTTTTAAAAGAACTCTAGAAGATTTTTTTAAAGATGGACTACTTCTAAACCAACACAAAATACCAAACATGAACAGCCAGCCATCAACAGAAAGACTGGAAAGCTCCACTCCTTTGAAAAAAAAAGTCTAACTGGCAGTAGGAGTTACAGACTATTTAATAGTTAAGCATTACCTGGAGAAGTCACTGTTGATGTCACCGAGAATCTTCATGAGGTCAGGGTGAACAGATGCAAGTGATACACTGGGTGTTTTCCTCATGTGAATGGTACTTTTCTCTGCCAAGTTCATGTGATTGAAATAGATAAACTTAAATTGAGGTTCTTTCTCAGCCCTAGGAAGATTTAAAAAGAAAAAAAAAAAGTGATTTGTGAATACTGACATGTTCTATGAGCACAGGCTTCCCAGAGACTGGGTAGTGAGCCAGTGCAAAGCTAACGTAGCCTGGAGTTACCTTCACATGGAAGGGACTCGTGGGATCGAACTTCATTTTAACACACTTTAAAAAAAACCAAAACAAAAGCCAACCAAGCCTGCAGAACCAGCCAGTGTTTCCCTTTCTGCCACTCAGGCTGCCAGTAAATACACACAGGGGAGTCTGAAGGCCTTGTCCCACTTCACAGTAGTAATTCATTTGCATTTTCCTAATGAGCTGTTTTTTTCTCTGGCCCCATTTTGTTCCTGCTGCTTTCCCTTGTGCCAATCCAAGCTGATTTGAATGGATGCTGGGTCTTTAATTTGAGAAATAAGTCATCTTCTATTCATGTCTTTGTTATTTGTTACAACCAAGAGAACAAACTCTTCCTTAATCCAGGCAATTAGATTTGCCGCCACCATTTGTGTGGGCCAAGCAAGAGGCTATTTTCAAACTCCTGCCTTGGCATTTCCTCCATTTCCTCTTTTATGAAGTTAATATAAAAACCTAGAGCTGTAATTTTTTGCGGAAGACACAACAAATTCAGACTGACCAAAAACTGGCTGCAGCAATTGGTGCTTGAGGCAATGCATTATTTAGAACCAGGGGATACTGTGATGACACCACTCGCCTTAGCGAACAACCAGATACCCCTGCTCCCTGTCCCCCACAGGCATTAGTGTCACGGAAGTGTATCATGTTTTCAGGACACCATGGCATTAAACTTTTAAAGAGTTAAAGCTGCCAAAGCCAGTCCCAGATGACATTTAAAATCCCCAAGTTTAATGATTTAGTAGATTGGCACCATTTCAAGCACATCCTATTCTATCCTGTGCGATTCTGCTGATTTGGGATGGTACCACTGACTAAGTTCACTCACACACCTATCTTTGGTTGAATTCCTCTTACGTTGCCATATGTGATACTGTTCTTGCTTCCCCAACTAATAAACCTATTAAAAATAAATACAATTTTACTGCAAGTCAGCTGCAGTCCTAAGTGAAATACATTTTCCAAAGCATTAACATCCTCTTGTTTTTGACTGGTTTTTTGCCCCTCAAGTAATTACGTTAGTCCTGGAAAATAGTAAAAAAAAGACCTTTTTTTTCTCACCTACTATACATGGTAACATTTCAAAAAGCAGTAATTCTGGAAAAGTCCTCAACTGTAAAGCTTCTATTGTAACCAAATAACTTACTCACTGAAATTCCCATTTCAGGCAGACAATAAACACTTGTTCCTAAATTAGTAACATCTATTGTTACTTCAGGGAGACCCAAATATGCAACAACGTGCGCTTTATACACACTTCAGATGCAGAAAAGTAAACACGCATTGTTCTAAGTACACCGTTAACGCTTTCAAAATCTGGGCTCATGTTACGATTATTTAAGCAGTTCATTACACCTGACTTTTCACCAACTAATGAGGGAATGCAACAGGAAGAGAAGTGTGGTACAGACCCTGATATTCTCTTGTTGATGTTGTATTGTTCACATATGTCTGATGCCAACACCGTGAGCTGAGGCCCAACGATGCTGTCCAGTTTTCGGCAAAACTCCAGCGTGGGTGGAATTGAAGCTGTGTCAGGCAGAGAAAAGGAAGAGATGAGATTCTCTTCCCACACCTGAAGGTACAGTTTGTGTAGTTGTTTTCTTTAAACATCAGCGAGAGTCCAAGGACAATTTTAAGTTAAAACCTATGGGGTGATTTTGCAAATGGCTAATTGAAGCAGTACTTAATCATTTTGTTGTGTAAAACGAGTTACTTGTACCACTGGAACAAAGACGAGTCTGATAAAAACACTAATGAAAAAGAGACTCAAATAACAAATTAATGTGAGTATTTTTCAAGAGTCAAACAAGCTGCATGTCAAAGTGTTTTGCATATAAAAGTCTTGGCAAATAATTGGTGCTAATAGGTACTTACCATCAATCATAAAGCAGACAGCTGCACTCATGGCCTGGCACAAAACAAAAGCAAAAAACCCTTTTACAACAGGTTATTTCACCTAACTCAAATAAATGACAATAGTTCAGCAAGGTCATACACAGGTGAGAAGAAATTTAAAAGTATTTTTTAAAGGTAACACTTCAATAAGATAATCTTTTTGCAGTCCTGCACAACATAGCTATGATTTTAAAATTCAGCCCAGTTAATAGTTTAAGTTGTAGGGAAAAGATAAAACTTGGTAAAATGCACTTATACAAAGATGTCTGCAAGATGCTCCCATTTAATGTAAAAAAAAAATAAAATTGTTTTATTGATTAATCCTACATAAAGCCAGGCATGAAATCACTTAAAGCAACTGAAGGCTGGTATTTTGTCTTAATAAAACAATTGTTTGCTTTGGACAGGGTACAGGAGAGGGGAAAAGAGAATTCAGGCTTTAAGGCTTGTTGCTAGCAATGCCAGTTTTCTGTCCCTTTGCTTTAACCTGGCCTTATTTGTGCACCTTTCTATACAACTCCTAAGTGCTTCACATCATTGTCACCTTCATTGCATAGAGATTCCTAATTCTGCGAGTAATTGCAAAGGAAACTGTGATACCTTATAAACAATTAAGTGAAGCTCTTCGTAAGTGTCATCAGTGTTAACAAATATTTTGGGGAAACGGCATTTTGTTTCTGGATCATTAAGATTTAAAGGTCCAGTAAGAAACCTAGAAAAGAATTCAAAAGGTCAGATGTGACGAATTCTTGTGTTTCAGTTCCTTGAATTTAACAGATGTTCTCCAAACTTGCAATTAGGAATTCTCACAATTAAGGATGTCCAAGCCCACAATCACTCAAAATAATGTTGCCTGCTTGCTTAAGTACAGAATTCCTCACTGACATGCTGAGTACAGAGGAGAAACAAACAGATAAATCCTAGATTAAATCTACACCTTTGTCTAGAGTGCTTGACTGAAAATGAACGACTGGAACAATTCCCAGATTTGTCATACAGTACATTAAGAACAATGGGAAGAAAAGTAAGTATGCAGTAATGTTAATGAAGCCTTTTCTCTTTTTTCCAGAGGTCAAGGTTTACGTTGCACCAACTACTGTGCAACCCTCTGGAACGAACTGTGTGTGGAATATGTACTCAAAATACATACACTCCGCCCCAAATGTTTTGCCCTGGGGGAAGAAGCAGTAGATGATGACAGTAAAGCAAGACCTACCTTCCATAGTGTTGTAGGTTTCCTGGCATTTCAGCACGTATTGGGGAATCTCTTCCCGCTAACTGAAGGGAAAAAGAAGGAAGACCAGATTAGAGGCAGAGAGAAGAGAGAGCTTTCTCTTTGGTAGTTTAGCCTTTAGTACCAGATAAATAGGAAGAAAAAACCAAAATCCCCCAACCCAACTACCTCGGGCTCCATGTGCCTTGGAAACAGAGATGTTGTGAGATACTTGTACAAAATTCTCATGTCATCTTGCTCCAGTCCACTCCTAGAACATTGTGGGGAAAAAGAAAGAAATTACACTTGTGCTGCAGTTCAGATCACACATTTTCCTCTAACTAGCTCAGACCAATGCCTTTCTTACTGAATGGTAGCCTGACTCACGTTTTCTCATTTTCATCCAACTCTGTCACTAATTTGAAAGCTTCTCTATTATGACACTTACTCACAGAATTAGAAATTGAAGACACAAAAAAGAATTACTGAAATACCTACCAGATAAGCTGGTCATTGTAGAGAAATGCAGTGTACTTGACTATGTTCAGGCTTTCTTCCATCCTATTAATAAATGACTGAATTTTCAAGTAAGTCATTTTATCCAGTGGAAAGAAGCTGATTCCACAAAACACATCCAGCAGATCACAAGACTGTAAGTGCAGTGTCTGCAAGTACTGAGAGAACAACGACAGTTGGCTTCTAGAATTCAGAAAACTGCCAAGGTGTAGATTTAAATGACAATTTTGAGTCTAATCCCCCACAGTCTGGACTAACAATCGGGAAAAAAATCCTTCCAGCACTGCTTGTCTGACACACTCCTTCATGTGGGGACAGACTTTTTACAAAGGTTTGTAGTGATAGGACAAGGGTTCCAGACTGAAGGAGGCTCAGGTTAGATGTAAGAAAGATTTTTACAATGAGGGTGGTCACACACTAGCAGATCTTGCCCAGAAAGGTGGTGAATGGCCCATGCCCGGAAACATTCACAGCCAGACTGGACGAAGCTCTGAGTAATCTGATCTAGTTGAAGAGTCTCTGCTCATCGCAGGGGGTTGGCCTAGATGACCTTTAAGGGTATCTTCCAACCCAAACCATCCTGTGATTCCATGTGTGAGTGCGTGAATGTGATTCCAGGTGTCACTTCGCTTTTATTTAATCATTATGGCAACAGCTTTTAAGGAAAGTTACTTTTGAGAGTAAGTAAGAAAGCAAAGCCTATCTTACTAATATTTAATTTCAGATTCAGCTGTAGAAATAGGAACAGATAACTAGCTGTCAATGTGAAATGGAATAAATAATTTCTATTATTCACTTTCTTGATAGACTGTAACCTTTAGCAAGAGATTTCAAATGCACTGTCAAGTGGACTGTGAAAGATGTTTTATCCAATGGCTCCCTCTACAGTCATTTCACATTACCAAATGTCCACAAGTAATACAGACTAACAAGGTGACAGATCTCTGTCACAGCTTGTAAGTCTCTTTGTTTTAGCAGTAAAAATCTATTTGCTTTCTTTTTTGCCAAGGTCAGCTTTTAACTTAGTCTGGACAGAAGCACACCCCAACTCATCATGGTACTCCTTGCGCCAATGGTGTTTATTCTGGAGTCTACCACAAGTCTGACAAAGACACAAGCAAGACTCCCCCCAAAGCCACAAGCAAAGCCTGTACTTTTGTTTACACTGTCACAACATTGTGCTTTTCTAAAAATCTGCTAAAAGAACAAAACTTTAAACACCATTATGCAGTGTCTATGCTCCATCATTGTCAGAGATCTCAATATTCACATCTCTACCACGAAAGCACGAACTGCTGACAGCAGTCCTGTTTCCTTCCATCCAAACAAGAAAAATAGGGGCAGGCAGGTGCTTTTAAAGCTTGACAAAACTTTTCATGTAGGAACGCAAAATTCTGCCAGATGTGACTACTCAGTCAGTTACTTTATGTGAAATAGGTTCATCCTTTCACTAAAATATCAGCTTTGGAATGACATTCTGAAGACTGGTTATAATGCATGCAGTATTTCCTGAAACCTTCTCAGGACTGGCTGCTAATTCCACATCGGGGTGGAGTAGGGGGGAGAAGTTAAAAATCTCAACTGTTCTCTATTTCACAGCACTACAGGACTTTAAGCCTGTGCATGCAGGTTGTGGAATCTCCATCCTTGGACATTTTCAAGTCTCAACCACCCAAAGCTCTGGGCAGGAGAGTTTAAATTCAGTGTTATCCTGCTTTGAGTAGGAGGCTGAACTGGATGACCTCCCCAGATTCCTTCTAACCTCAATGATTCTTCAACAGTCACTCAAATAGGTCTGCACAAATTGTTATCACAATAACCAATTCAGACGTTAAAGCAGGACTCGGAAGGAAGGAACACAATTCCATCAGAAAGAAGATCCAACAGTTAAGTTGTTTCATCAAGCCATTACCATGCTTGTGGTTCAACTCCTCTTAAAGAACCTACTCTGTCCGAAAAAGCAGGAAGTATTTCACAAAATGAGTAACCAGATACTTTGTGTTGACTCTACATCTTTTCCACTGCCTGTGTTTTATAATCACTGCTGTTACTTTTTTTTTGTGTTTTATTTCCAATGCAGAATTACACTGTATGTGCCTGAAAAATAAGGTCTTACCCGATGGAAGAATTTCTCTAGTCTTTCCTTTAGAACTTTCACACCCCCATCTTCCATGGCTTTCAGGAATGTGCCATTGAAAAGCTAATAGATTAAAGAAAAAAAAAATCAGTTAGCTGGGTAATCATTTACAGTAATTCCTTGTAATTTGGCTATGAATACAGATTACAATCGAGCTCCCATTTCTCAACATACTCCACACCAATCCAAAAGTATCGCTTCTTTATTGAAAAAACATTTAGATTTGCAGAGTCCAGGCATATATGGCAGCAGAAGCAGAATATTTATGTGTCACTGAAGTTCATCGTGCTCTTGTTTTGTAAAAGGCTTTGAACCTCCAGAGTTAACCCTACCTTGTACATGCTGTAGCACTGCTGGAGGACTGAACTATAAACCTTGTCCTGCAGGAAAGAGAGCAGCACATCAGTAGGAGCAGAGGCAGAATTACAAGTATTTTGGCTGAGCTACACATAATCTGTGTTTTCAAAGAGCCAGCAAAGACACAAATTGGAGAAATCAATCTGTGGAAAGTTAAATGGCATTTTCAGTCAGCATCTAGAAATGTCTCTGTACTTATAAAGTATGATTCCAATAATGGGAATCCCTTCCCCTCTCACATTTAGTACCAAAGCACCTTAAGAGCTCATGCCAAGGATTCCTTAAGTGGGATAGTACAGCAAGTTTTATGGGGCTGAGATTTTAACCCAGATGAAAAAAGACTATTTTATCTGGAAAGACAGAGTCCCTACGACACCAATCCTTTTCTTAGGACACAGAGAGGAACAAAACTAATGCACACTGTAACGAACAGCGGCAAGATAACCAACCCACTTTTTAATGACTATCCCACCCTGACAAATACCCTTCCTGTATACAATCAAACAGACCTAACGATACTGCAGCTTGGACAAGAAATCCTGTCATGGTTATGAGCTTTTTTGGTTTTCCAGATTATTAGTAAATATTACCAGCAGTCTTAAGAAAGTAGTAACATGTATACTTGCACCTAATAAAAACACATACATTTAAGAACTTCATTAAACAAACAGATCCTACGAAATAGTCACCTACTCCAAGCTAAAAGTCTCACAGCTGTATATTTCATCAGTGTTTATTGAATGATCTTGGCCTTTTCTCTGCATAATTCTCTATCTTGTGCTCTTCTTTAAACTTTACTGAAAAGTACTTTGCCCCTTTTCCATTTATGGAGATAGACACAGATATATATAAAATCAATTTGACAGCAGTTCAAGAAGAATCAAACTAAGATATTTCTGGAAGTACTCTTAAAATACAACATAACTCATTAAAAAAAAGCAAGTTCATTATTACCAGCAATTCTTCTTCCTGATATTCATAGACTGGCTTTCCATCCTTGTGTTTTTCTATTATGGGATTCCGTACAACCTAGGAACAGGCTGGTATTAGACAATGCAGAATGCATTGAGAACATTGCAGGATGGTGTTTTAGGAACATGCATATCACATGCATAAGTACCATGACCATCCAGAAGTTTTCTTCAGGTTCATGGAAAAACTGTCTATTCTTCTGTGTATGTAGGGATTTTGCAGGTTTTGTTGGGCTGAAGGTCCTGGAAAGAAAACATGTATGTAGATATAGATATTTATACACACTTACAACAAGAAGACATATAACTGAGATGTTTAAAATACAGTGCTTGTGCCAAAACAATGAGCCATGCAATCAGACTTCCTACCTCGTGAATTGCACTATAGCTTCACATAGCCCCACATTTCTAATTTTTTCATTCTTTTCTACTTCATTTGGGTGATAGAAGAGAATCTTCTTTTCTTCCTAAAATTAAAAAAAAGAATCCAAGCAAATGCATTTTAACAAAATCAAAGCATATTGAGTTCATGGTTTGCTTGTTTTTTAATCCCTTAATACCTAGGCAGAATTATATTTTGTACCAAAATGGGCTTCTGTAAGAAGACATTAACAGATAAAAGGCATATTAAGCATACTTTAGCAGTCAATCATCCCATGATATCTCAAAGTTCTTTATAAATTGAAGGCTATTGAAATCATAGGCCCCAGTCACTTCTCAGCCTGTTCAAAGCAAGGCGAGCTTCAAAGCCAGCTCAAAGCATGGCACGCTTCAAAGGCAGCTCAGATTGCTCCAGGCCTTGTCCAGTCATGTGTTCAATACCTCCAGGGATGGAAATTCCACAACTTTCCAGCCCTGCTCCAATGTTAGATCGCTCCCCTGTGAAAAATTCTTTTTTTTCTCTTATCAGAATTTCCCTTCATCCATTCTCATTCTTTCACTTCAAGAACCCGACTCCATCATCTACCGCCATCCTTCAGGCAGGTGCGCCTGCCCTCTGCCCCCTTCCCACATTGTCTCTCCTCCAGGCTGCAAAAATGCAGTTATCAAAGGCACCTCTGGTACGCCCAGACTGACTCGGGGATTCTCCACTAGGCTATTTCAGTTTGCCAGTATTTTTCCTAGTCTGGGCATCCCTGGAGGACACAGCACCCGCCAGCAACCTCACATGTGCTGGACAGCGGAGAAGCATTGGCTTGGCTGGACCTGCTGAGCCACCCTCCCTCCCACAGCCACAAGCGCTCGCTGCTGATTCACGTACGACCTGTTGTTCACAGACTCCCTGGTCCTGTTTTGCAGAGCTGCTCCCAACCAGTCCCCCCCGGCCTGCCACGGTGAGCCGGATTATTCCGCTGCACACACGGGACTTTGCCGAGCTCCACGAGGCTGCTGCTGCCCATTCGCCAGCTCGCAGAGGGTCCCTCCGAACAGCACCTCGTCCTCCAGCGGAACAACAGCTTCCCCCGGGCTGGAGTGACCCAGGAGCGTGTTGAGGACGCTCAGCCTCCTCATCCTGTCACTGCTAAGTATGTAAGTACACTGCTCTGTTCAGAAACTACCGAAGCTGAAGGTTATCACATGAACCACACAATATGCTATTACCTAAGGCTAGTGGCCAGAGCTTCTCCACTTTCCTTACTAAGGGACACAAAGGCGCATAAACACCAGCAGTAACTTGAATGTAACTAAGCGAAACAGTAACCCTTCTACCATATTGTAACTACGCCGAGAAAGTTATTTTTAAAGAAAGTTAAAGCATCAGTAAAACAGTTGCTGACTGTCCTGCTCCCCATTTACAATATACGCCCTGCTGCTGACAACACCTCCGGTTACTGTTTCTTTTCCGTCTGAAGCAGCGACAGACCCAATGGGTGCGGCAGTCGTCCCCGGCCCCGCCGGTACCCAAACCCCAGGTGCGGATGCGGCGGCCGCGGGCCGGAAAAGCCGCAGCGGCGATCGCCTTTGTCCGGGGCCGCTCCGCAGGGACAGCGCCGTGCCCGCACACGCTGCGGCCCGGCCTCGGGCACGGAGGGACCGCCGCGCCTTCCCCGCATCCCCGGGCGCGACATCCCCCCGGTACCTCTCCCTCTTTGGGCCCCAGCTTGGGGTTGTAGATGAAGAAACTGAGGAGGGTCGGAGCGAGCTGCTTCTCTTGGCCGGCCGCCCCCGCCGCCGCCGCCATCCTGAGCCTGGGGCCGGCAGCCGCCAGACACCATCGGGGATCGGCCCGAGGACGCCGCGGCACCGGCACCGGCACCGGCCCCGCCGCGCTTCCAGCAGCCCCGGCCCGGCCGCGGTTCC
>VYZT01026491.1:27492-89984 GCA_013400735.1 Pomatostomus ruficeps
GTGCCCGGCGTTCCTAGAGCTAAAGGCCGTGCCCGGCGTTCCCAGAGCTAAAGGCCGTGCCCGGCGTTCCCAGAGCCAGAGCCCGTGCCCGGCGTCCCCTCAGCCAGACCCTGTGCCCAGTGTTCCCTCAGCCAGAGCCCGTGCCCGGCGTTCCCTCAGCCAGAGCCCGTGCCCGGCGTTCCCTCAGCCAGACCCTGTGCCCGGCGTTCCCAGAGCCAGAGCCCGTGCCCGTGCCCGGTCAGGGACCGCGATTCCTGCCGGGGGTCCCGCACAGCCCGGCCCGGCAGCCCCTCTCGGGCGGGGAGCTCCGGCCGGCGGGCCCGGCTGTGCCGTGGTGCCCTGGCCATCGCACCCCTGTTCGAAGCGCAGAGACACGAGAGGTTCACTCCCTTCTGGCTCGTTCAGAGCTGCCTGGCAACTGGAAAAAGTAGAAAGGTTTTATTTTCAGAGGTGGAATCGGAGATTTGAAAGACTGAGTATGTTGAAGGAATTGGCATGCACCATCACTTAGTGGAGGTAACCCTTTCACCATAAATAGATATATTATAGCTATTCTGATTATTTTTCAATTTTCTGTCTGACACATTTAAGATAGTGGCATTTAACTAATAAAATAAGCTTTTCTATTACTTTTCAATTCCCATTTTAGTAAAATTCAGTGTGAGCTAAACTAGAAGTAAAAATGGCTACATGGTAAGAGATGTATCGCTTTTCTTCTCCATAGGAGTGTGAAGTTTAGGAAGCTGAATAAACAAAGGTTACGTAATTGCTTAAATAAGCACCTGGGTAAGGTATAAAAGATACAATTGAATATCTCGTTCCACCAAGTCATTTAGAAGAATGTACTGGTAAAGTCTCTTAAAGTTGCGCCAAATTAAATCTGAAAATACCCAGTATTTCTTGAGCTTTTCAGATTTTTTCCCATTTGTTATTATTTCAGTTCCTATCATCACTCTTAGTTTATATTTACTTTCATCACCAGTAGCATCATTCCAGATAGGCCTCCTCAGCCTCAGCAGCTGGTGTATTCCTTGAGAATCCAATCCAGTGCAGTAGGAGCACAGTGTAGAATAAAGATGCTGTAAGACTGCAGCAATTTAATATTTAATGAGTGTACTCAAAAGTGAGTGGTGGAAGCTGGAGAGGGATGACTGCTGTTTCCACCTGGGCTGCTGGAGTCAGCTCCATCCCAACCCTACTGCTTGTGCCATGGCTGCAAGTCCTGCTGGAGTCGGCTCCACCCCACCCCTATTCCCTTGTGTCATGGCTGCAAACCCTCCCAGTGCCTGGCCTGGAGGAGGCCAGTGTCTTGTGAGGGAGAAGAGGCATGAAATGGGAGTGCTGGCTCACCTTCCCTGGCCTCCCTGAGGCTCTCCAGGCTGGCTCAGCATGGAGCTTGGATATGTGTTCATGTGGATGTGTGCAGACTGCTTTCCATGCGTGCAGAGATCACCACCACCTTGGGTGTCACCTTTCCTGCCCACACGGGTGGCGTTTAACCCAAAACTCTCAAGAGTGAGCAGCTCCTCATGTGTGTCCTGCACAGGCAGGAGTGACACAAGAGGCTGAGCCACACCACAGACAGAGCATTTCCAGACGGTCCAGCCAGGTGTTGGACAGCTGTAGGAAATGTTTCCAAAGCTGCAGAGAGAATCTGCATTGTTGTTTCATGGTATTTTCAGAGAGGTCACAGCAGCAGGTGACTCCTTCCCCTTGCCAGCAAAGCAGGATGAGGGAAGGCCCTGCTGTGCTGAGCTCCCCAGCGTTTCCCTGAGCAGGGTCTGAGGAAGGATCACGCTAAATGCGTCAGGATGAGATATCCATATGCAGTATTCTTGTTTCCTACCCTAAGCTCTGAGTTAAAATTCAGCAGTGTGGGCAGAACAGCCCTTTCATTGTGGTCTGTCCATTTGAAGGCCAGAGGGGAAGTTAATTTGCTTATACTACTCACTTAAAGCAAAATAGGGAAATCCTTAAAATTGGTAGTATTTGATAATCAAGTTAAATAATTCCTTACCAAAGAAGTTATAAAACTGCAGTGACTGTCCATTTTTGCTTGTGTTGGTTGAAATGTTTAGATGTGTGTTTGTTCAGGACTTAGCGAGATGGAGATCCTGGGCTGTGACTGGGGTGCCTGTTTACCGCTGCAATACAGACACTGGAGCAAGGGATACATTGTGGAGGTGCACAGAGTGGGACACCGGCTACTGACTGTAAATGGGGATTGCTGAGGAAGGTGTTCCCATGTCCAGCTTTCCCTAGGAAGGGAATTTGTGTGTGGGTAGTGATTGCTAACATAGAATTCTGCTCAGTGCAACCTCATCTGTAACTTGACGTTGCTTTTGGTGGAAGTATTTGTGAGAACCTACAAAGAGCAAGTGATAACAGATTCAATTAAATTATTACATTTCTAATGTACACATTAACGGGGCATGAAGAAACTTCGATTGTGGTTCCAATTTCATCCCATCTTCTTAATTGTATGTGCAGTAACACCACACCTTGACATTTGCAAAGTGGCATCAGATCACCCCGAGTTTGAAATGTGATTCCCGGCCCATGATTATGTAAAATTAAACTGCTGAATAAGTACATTGGGGATTTGCAGGACAACCCCTGCATCAAGGGACAAGCAATTAGCAACTTCATGAGTGCTTTCCACTTTATTTTTTAAAATACATAGAAGTAGGAAATAGTAATGTGTAGACATATGTTTTGGTTTGTTGAGCCTATTTCTGGATACTATTTTGAGCACTTCCATCAGCTGTGTAGTAGCAGACTTCACAAAAAGGTATACTATAAATCACTCTGGGTGTTAGAGCTGACAGCTTTAAATAAATACAGCTGACAGCTCAAATAGCTGTTCCATTGACAGTATGTGGTCTAAATGTGTTAACAAATGCGTAGACTCAGCAGTTTGGGATTAGTTTAGCAAATAAATTACCAAATAATGCTGTGATCCAGCAAAAAGCACAATGCCTGTGTATCCCTGGTCTGCACGCTTTGTTAACACTGCAGCAGGCCTGTGGAGCTGTGTGGGAAAACACAACAGTGCAGCCGAGCAGGGCTCCTGCTAAGGCAGCCTTCACATCCCCCAGGCTTCTTCTGTGGGTGATGTCAGGGAAAGCGAGCAGCACTGTGAGTGTCCTGGTGAGTAATGGTTTAATAATGGATGCGTTTGCTTTGCAGGACCAGAGATTTCATAAAGGAAGATGGGAACTTTACACTAGCTTGGGTTATGATTAAGAATACAAAGTTACTGAGTGGCAATTAAAAAACTGCTTTCATGCAAAACATGAGATATTGAAATGTTTTTGTTTGTGTAATGTTACTAGCCTGGGTCTGAAGAAAAGCTGGGAAGAGAGGATAGGAAGGGGCTAGGCAGTTAAAAGAATTTCAGCTCTAAAGATGGATTATATTAATATGTTAATTATTTCCCTTCTGAGCACTGCAAGAAATGAGAAATTCATTAACAATTATGTCACTGTTTGACATATTTAAGACATGGCATTTTTCTGCTTAGAGGTTGAATAAAGCTACTGGGGTTTTTTATATTTTAATTTTAGCTGTTCACAGACAGGGTAGACTGGCACAAGGTATTACAGAGTGTGTAATGTGAACATGAAATAGCACCCTTGAGACCTGTATTTTAAGGGAATCATAAGTATTCTGGGGTTTTCTAAAAATGTATTTGTAGTTGTGTCTAGTGAATAACTGTAGCATGCAATGTATGAGTGGTAATTCTGATAACCAGTTGTAACTTCTGTTGCAATCTGTAAGCATGATTACCAGTGGTGGCTGATTTCTGATTGCTGCCTTTCCTGTCGAATTGTGGTGAATTCAGTAGATTAATTATTATTTCCATCCCATTCCTTAAATATATACTTAGTGTGAGCACCCATATCCATACGTTAAATGGGGGTTAAATGTGGTCAGTATCTTTGGTTTTTCCTTCCTTGTCAGTCACTAAAACCCCACCCACGAGCTTTCTCAGTTACAGGGGCCTGCCTGAAGCAGTGGGAATGCTACATGTCCTGTCTCTAGGAGCTTTACCAATGGTGTTTTGTTTTAGGCTAGGGAGCAGGCAAGTATCTTTGTCAGTGAAAAAATCCAGTTTGAGTTATGACTGTCACATGTTTCACAAGAGTATTCAAAAGTGTGATTTAATGTTTCAAGGATCCTGGGGAAGTGATCAGATGTTTTAACTTTAAATGTTTCTTCCTACAAGTCAACAAGTTTTCCCTTACTTACATCTGCTGGGGTAGGAGCTGTGCTACTGGGGTTTTTAAGGTACCTTTTTTCCTGATGGAAAACATGGAAAGATTCTTTAACTGCAGTACTTTGGATGTTTGAGAGACCTCACAAGTGTATTTTTTCTGTTTGGTGACCTGCTCCAGCAGCCTGTTGCATCTCAGTGGAGAATAACAGAATTTGTACTTTGCCTCTGGGTGTCTTTGTCAAGATCCACAGTGCAAAGGCTGAGACATCGAGAGGAATTAGAGTTCAGAGTGCAACAGAACCTAGAAAATTCTTTATTTTACAGGCATTTGCCTGCCTGATGTAACATGATTAGTCAAGGTCAGGACACTTAATTGTCAGTGAAATGGAGAGCAGTTTGTTTGTTACTTACATGTGAACTCCTCCAAGACCCTTCTGTCATCAGACTGATTTCATTGCCAAGAACACACTTTATTTCTTGTGACTATCCTGTGACATCCATCTTATGCTCTGAGAAGGGCCATGGGTCAGCTCCTCATGGGTCAGGCCCTCAGCCTGTGTAAATCTGAAGAGCTCTGTTTAAATCACTGATACTCTAGAGATTTATGCCAGGTGATCATATTTCATAATGTTAAGAAATAGTATCAAAAGTCAGCGTTCTTTTTTATCAGTTTGTATTATTTTTGCACAATAAAAGAAAAAGTGTTATGACCATATTAAATTCTCACACATACTGAGTCTACCAGCTTACAAACAACTTGTATGCCAAATTAATCAGCTTTAAAACACCTTGAAATGATACAAAAATTCTGTTTTCAATTGTTAACTGTTAAGAATTGTGGATTAATATGTACATGTCTTTTTAAAAGGCAATAGATGTTTCTTGTCTGGCTTGCCATTGCTTGGCTCCCAAAGGAGTAGGTAGCTGCAGAGAGCACAGAGGAGGAATCAGAGAGGAATCATGATGAAATTTGTTTTGGGGTAACGTGTCTAGGGTGTCTTGGAGGAAGGCGCTGCATGAACTTTTCTTCACAATGGGTACAGGAGAATTTTAATTTATTTAACTGCTTTTGATTTGATGATGAGGATGTTTTAATCAACAGAAATTTTTCAAGTAGTGTTTTGTTAGGTTTGCAATGCACAGGCTGGGAGAGAGCAAAGGCCCAGCATATGGAAGCAATAACTGTATGGACTCTGGGACCCGGGTGCTCGGGTGAAGGGACTTGGGAAACATGGTCCGTTTCAGTCCCCTTCAGACTCTTTAGTCTCCTGCCCAGGAACAGCTGCTTATCTCATAAACAGTTCGGTTCTGGATTTGGTGCATTTGTCCACAATTACCAGTATTCATGCTTTTGATAAGGAAGAAATGCAGTTAATTTTGGATGTAGTCATTTGCAGCAAAGGAAGAAATGCACTGAAACTGCGGTGACTGAACTGTTCACTTTGCTTAAAGGCTTCTGTGGTGTTGTGGTGCCTCTGCAAGCTGTGTGTGCGTGCCCTGCAACTTGCTAATGTTGAGAGAGCAAGTGAAGGCACAAATGCTCCATAAGAGCGTCTGAATATCTCCTTCTCTAATGAGTGAATGAATGGTTTGCTCTTACAAAGATGTTTCTTCAGCATACCCAGAGATGGATGTGCTTGTGAAGGACATTTTTAATGGGTCAGTCCAGCCCACCAGGGAGAGTACGTTGGAGCTTTCTCAACATGTGTTTGTACAAATTCTTCCTCCTTTGAGTCTCCCTAGTAAGAAAACAAGAAAATACCACCAAGAAGATATCTTGCTTCCCCTCTGCTTCTTGAAACCTCATGGTTATCTGAAACCTCAAGTCCTCATAGGCTTTCCTTTTCATTCTCTCTGCAGGAAAGCATGTGGTTTTTGCTTTCCTCATCTATTAATTGGCGGCTGTAAAAGAGTGCTTTGAAACTGCAACAACCTCATGCAGAAGCCACTTCTTAAGCAAAAATATGTGACTGCTTTCCACTTGGAAGTCAGTGAGAGATTTTGCCCTCACCTATCTCACAACTGT
The DNA here is from genome assembly GCA_013400735.1 of Pomatostomus ruficeps. Taxonomy (NCBI): domain Eukaryota; kingdom Metazoa; phylum Chordata; class Aves; order Passeriformes; family Timaliidae; genus Pomatostomus; species Pomatostomus ruficeps. The sequence goes on from VYZT01026491.1 coordinate 33,738, forward strand.
GTCTGAGCTCCTAGTCTTTGATGAAGATCCGAGTGTTCTGGGAACTTAAGCTTAATCCAAAAGGCCTATTGTAAACAGAACTCCCACTAATTTCAAAAAATGTTCCATGTATGAAGGTCTGATAAGTTCAAGATCTTGGAGGGATTAACACTTTTGGTTTAAGAATTTCTATGTTTCAATATAGGACTCAAAAAAATAAACACAGGCTACAGTATATGATTAACTTTTATTGGATATTTTTAAGGGAAGTGTCTGCTAAAGTAGAGGTTAGAACATGTAAATAGTCCACACAATGAAAAAAATCAATAATCAGTGTTTCCTTATGTTGCTAAGACAGTGAAAAAATAACAGGGGCTCCTGATTTTCAAGGTTTGGGAGTGTCTCTTGCAGATTCATCCCAATTCTGTCTTGTTTGGTCCTTTTGAACCTCTAAGCCTGCACCATTTCCTGGAATTCTGTGGAAGATAAGAGAATATTTACATGAAAGAAATATTCACACAAAATGTTTAGGAGTAAAAGATTAGTGGCTTATCAAGAGATTTAAATTAGGAATGGAGAGAAGACAGTTACCTGATAGGTGACCAGAGAAGAAATGTGTGGACAAGAGGCATCACCTAAACGTCCTCTTTTAAATAACACATGGAAAAGCAGTGTTTTGCTGACACAAGGAATAATTAAATATTCAGGGTAGTTTTGGCTTTCTCTCTGCGTAATACTGATCTTAGGTAAAAATAATGGAATGGCTTATATGGAATTTAAGTAAGAACTAGGTAAGAGCTGAAGTAAAAAAAATGGAAAGTGAGTCCATGTGTTTTATTAGCTGTTTTAATGCTCCAGACAGTGAGAAGTGTTGATTTAGAGCTAAAAACACTGTGCAGTTTCATGTGGTATGATCCTGGGCTCCTGAGTTGTACAATAAGATACTGTTACTTTAAAGATCTTTTAGATGTTTGGCTTCCATGAATTAGAGTATCTGATCAGTCTCATCCCTGAGTGACTGTATTAATATATGGATTGCTTCATAAATCATGTGTGTTTATTCTGGCATAGTTCCTAAGGAACTGGATTTAATTCCTTCCAAAGAAAGGAACAGAAGACTTCTGTCCTGCTGGTGCAGCGAGCTGGGGAATCTGCACGCCAGCACATTCCCTGCGTGCTATTCCCTAAGCCCCTTTCATGCTCGTCTAGGCAGCTCACTGCTCTCATGGGGCGAGTTGCCATTAGCTGCAGGCCTTTTGTGTGTGTGCTTTGTCTCCAAAACAGGGCACAGAAATATGGAATTAGGAGATCAGGAGGTTTCTGCACTGGGCAGCCATTAAATCACACGAGCATTTCCCCACGGTGAATTCAGTGTGCTCCTTCCTAAAACAGCTGCTGCTTCCTATCCGGTCCTTAACCTGCCCCTGAAGATAAAGAGCATCCATCCCTGCACAGATCCTGTTGTGGGATCTGGTATTGGGGTAGTGACCCCTGCTCATTCTCTTACCCTTATCATGCAGAACGAATACGGAACTACATGCTGCATATTGAGAATGATTGCAGTGCCTAGTGGAATTTCTGTGGGGCAGTAGCTGCTGGAAACTCGCTGATGTGTGAGCTGTTTGTTCTCCTGTCTACAGCTGGTTCTTTTGTCCTTGATTTTACATTCGTGTATTCCAAGTGATGCCAGCGTTGCCTGACATTAGAGTAAGTGAGAGGAGAAACAAGGGCCAGTTCCTTTCAGAACAAGTGGAAATATGGGAGTGAGTGGCAAGAGGAAAGTTCCTTGGGGTTTTTTACTTGCTCATGCAAAAGGAGTTGCAGAAATAAACCTATGAGATCAGGGACCATTTGCACCCTTAAACAGGATGCTACTCAGGGGTTTCAGTGAAATCACTGGGGGTACATTAATGTACCATCAACATAAAGGAGAATCCCACATCACTACAAACATCCCGAGGCGCCTCATTCTGTATTTACAGTAGCTAATACCTTCAGCCCCGATTTTACCGTCCCCGTCATGATCTGCAGCTGCCAAGAAGGTCTTGGTTTCTGAGGTGGTTAACACTCTGGCTCCACACTCAAACCTCTGAAGGAAATACCTTGGGAGGAAACAACTTGGATTTAGATTTTCATACCGCAGTATTTTTTATGCTTGTTGTATAAGCAAGCAAATAACTATCTCTAAATAATTTACGACAATAGCCAAGGCCTTCAGACACTGCTTTGTTTGACAAGCTAAATCTTAGTTGTATGTATTTCTGCTTTGTAAGTCCAACCCTGATTTAATTGATTCTGTCCACTGTGAAAATCCAGCCCCAGGGAGCTCTTTTTCCCTATACTGAGCATAAAAGGCAGGTATTATTAATTTGCTTTTCCCTGTAGGGATTATGTATTTAAATACCCCTTTCACAATCTGCTGAAGGTTTTATCAACATTTAGCATAAATTGTGTTACTGAAAGTTCTGGAATGGAAAAAGTGCTGATTTTTTTTGATAGCCTCCAAGTAGTTAACAAAATCCTTACTTGAGCTCATCTTCCTCAATAAAGCCACTTTGATCATTGTCGAGAATCCGGAAGATCTCCTTGAGCTGGCTGCTACTCTTTTTTGACATTCCACTGATCTGAAAGAATTTTTTGGGACTAAAGGAATCTGGAGCTGAAAATAAATTAATAAAGAAATTAACCCCAGACCACTGCGTTCACTGTTCCTAAACGGTCTGAGGATGCTACTTTGTTACATTTTAATTGTTCTAAACATGATCAGGAGGTGAAGCCTGTCAAAGAATGAATGAATTTGCAATACTGCCCCGTACCCTCCTAAACATCCAACAAAATCATGTGGGGATAAGCTCCAAACTGACAATATAAACCAGTTATGAGCAAACAGACTGTGACAGCTGAGTAAAGAGATTACAGGAATCTGTTCAAAGTATGCACTTGTTTAGTATTCCTTTGGGACTGTGTTAAAATTCCCGTGGGTTACACAAAATAATAGATTTTGAGAGTTTTAATTGTTTTCTCACCTTGGCAGTCCCGCAGAGCAGCAGCGATGTCAGAAGGGCTTAGAATGTCTGTAAGGCTCATTTTAAACCTGTGCAAAATAGAATATTGCAAACAGAGTTTTGAGACGCAAATGCATCTTACAACAAATTGGGTTTTTCTGTGTTTTGAAGATTACTATAAGGTCAACAAGAGTAGATGAATCTCATTGATCAAACCAACATCTCTGCTATTCCTCAACAAATTACAAGATTTAGTACATTACTTCCTTAAAAATAGCAGTGCAGAAATAATGCTTTTTAATGAGATGGATTACATTAACCATGTTGTGAGTTGGTGATCAACTTTTTATCATTTACCTGCAACCCATATAAATACAGCACATTTTCAAATGCTATGTAACCATTAATCTGATAAATAGTCTTACTGGAATGCGCAGAATCTGGCAATACAGGTAACAATAGAAACAGTAAGAAAAGGAAAGGTAAGAAAGTCTGCTTCTATTATCTCCCCCAACAGCTCTGAAGAATAAAAAGAAAACTGATACTTATCTATATAAAGTCCATCCATATGTAATTCCAGCAATTAAAATAAAAACCTTAGAACAATGGTTATTGTACTTACTACTGGTGCAGCTCTGCACAGTAATTTTATGTAATTAGTCTCCAGTCAGCTGCTCACCTTTAGAGTTTTCTCAGCTAGGTAAAGGAAAAATAGCTGAGAAGATACCAGGCAAAATAGTAATGTTGGCTCTGCCTTGCCACTCTGTCTTATAAAGGATTCAAAAGGTGACAATAACCACTACTTAGGTTACCCTTTCATGGATCAAATGTTTGAATTGAGACCTGGCTTGAATTTCTTCCTTAACTAATTAAACTTTTCTTTCTATTTATATCCTAAGATAATATGGACAAAAAGAACAGGTTTTTTCTAATAAATTCACTAGTGCTTAATTAAATACAGCTCTGCCATCAGAACAGCCTTTCAGGCTCCAAGTGTGTTAACAGGTGAACTCTGCACCTGGAAGTCACTCTTTGGAAGATGACTCAGCAGTCAAATCCCTATGAAAAGAAATGAATTTGTTTTCCCTGGGTCTGTTGATCCTTTGGAATGTGTAAGGGAGGTTGGAGATGAAAGATCAGAGGTGTCAATGTGTCATTCTGACAAGGATAACTTGTCACTATGGTAAGGGAAAGCATTTTCTAATTTGGATGATCTTTCTACAGCAAGCTTCATTTTGTATTTCCTGACCATTTTCTGAATTACAGAAACAGAAACCAATGCTTTCAGTGACAGAAAACTGTGAACTAGGTAAAGCTGAATAAACTGATCTTGCAGTATTCCTTAGAAGATTATGTATAATCAGTTGACCTACTTAATAATCCACTTTGAATATTTTGAATTACACGGAATCAATAATAGGCTTACTAGTTGAAGCAAGTTCTGTAGGTTGTAGGAATCAGACTTTGTTAGTGTGGAAATAGTTTTAGATACATTATATAAAACACACTCTCACAATCTATTTCATTAACATGAAATTTAAATTGTAGATATAAATAAGTGAGAGTTTACTTTATATTTCAGGAGTATTAATTTCGGAACAAAAAACCTTGAGAAAATTCGTAACAGCAGATAGGTTTTTCTTCTCAGACAAAAATCTGTTTCCATCTTTAAGGGGGTTTATATGGGCAAAATTCTAGGATGGAGACCAATAAAACTCCCATGTATTTTGGTTAGTATTTATTGTGTTATAGTCAATTGTGATATCTAAACTGTTGTTCTCTTAATCCATGGCCATTATTTTATTTTTAAATGAATGGAAAGAGCTTGGTATGCCAGAGAGGTAATATTTTTATAGTAGCAGTGGTTACAAATTATGCTGTGAAGCAGAGAAATAAATACATCTAAGCCTTGATGTAAGTTAATGGACTACTATGGGTTTCCTCCTGCTTGGTTTAATGACAGTGAGAAAAGTGTCAATCATAGCAAATGTTCCATAGCACCGTTTCAATTTGGATAGAGAAATGCAAGGTGTCTATAGAGCACAGAAAGTAGACATAATTTAATGATGCTTTTACCTTTTTTGTTACCTCTTTTGTACGCAAAGGAACATGGCATAAATCACAAATAATCAGACTTACCTTTGGTCCCAAATACCACCTGTCCAGGAACAAACAGATGCTCCTTCTATCGCTTCCAGGGGGAAAATTGTTTAGAGTGACCTGGCAGAACACTTTCCTGTTCAACCCAAGAACCCAGGGCTGTTTTAAATTAGTACTGTGTGATTAAAACAAATTAAACAGTGCTGATTTGTACAAGCTGAAGATCTGATCACAGATCTTTTGGTGTTCTTTCCATTTATCTTCTTCATTCAGTGCTATATGTTCCTGCTGCTTTCTGCCTGAGATTTCCATGGTATTATGACCCGTCAGGCGGTGGCAGTGGGAAAGAAAGTTCATCCTATACTTACTCCAGAATCATCCTGAAATAACTTTCATTTTCTTAGGTAATTTTTATGCTCTGTTCCCTTTTCTCCTTTATTATCATCTCGAGCTGATCTGAGTTTGAACAGAAGGGTTCTTTTTTTACTGCCAAGATGTTTCTAGAGAAAAGGATTTTTCTCAGTCCTCTGTGACTGTTAGTTAGATGTTCCTTTATAGGAGACTTCCTTTATTTCTGCTGGCTCCTACCCAGTACTCTGGGAACTGCTCTCTTTGGCTAGGTGTTTGACTTGCCATACAACACTAATTATTGACAGCTAACGAGAACGAGGGAATTGAAATGGAGGAAAATGACAAGATCAAGGTGAGCATATAATGCTCAAGCTCCAAATGTGTCTGCAGCTAATTTGGGCATTGTATTCAAATATAAGCACCAAATGTTCAAAGAATGACATCTGGTTACCTCACACGCTCTGCCATGGCACGCAGAGTGCTGAGCTGGTTTTATGTGTATTCAACAGTAGTAAAAGAGCCAGAATTAGTATTATATTAGAATATGATCTCAAATAAAAATGAGGTAATTGCTATGATTGCTTTTGAAGGGATCTTTTAATGTTTGAAATTCAACGCTGACAACAAAAGTGATGCTAATCCTGGCTGAAAGATGGTTTACAAAAGCCTAAAAGAGCTGAATTTCAGAATCAAGTTGATGTCACTGTACATCGATACAGGTGGGAATCTAGGGTTACTGGGTTTTATTTATTTATTAATGACACTTCATCTGAAGTACAGGTTTCCCTTCACTACAATTAGAATGCAATAATCAGGGATTAGTATATTAAGGGATGCTTTAATGAGATAATCTATTTTATATCTGAATTATCTGCCTGTTTTCCTTATTTCTGGGTTATGTGTTAACTTAGGTGATTTACCATTTTATGCATTCAAAAACTGAGATCTGTGGAAGTGGTTTTTCAAAAGATGCTGTATAAACAATATAACTCTATAAAGAAAATCCCTAATAATTCAACCAGAACAACAGCTGCTAAGTAATGGGCAGTTAACAATAGTGCAGAACCTGGCACAGAATCTGAGTATTGCACAGTTTCCAGGAATGTTTAACATTCATTCTTATGAAATTCAAGAGAAAATACTAATTTTTTTTTGTTAGTTTTTTTGTTTTGGGTTTATTTTTGCTCTACTGGAGACATCTGAAAATTCCACAGGGTTGGTCATCTGAATATTTATGTACTCATGTACTTAGTGTAATTTTCATCTGTGGTGTCTTTATTAAATAATATTAAAGACATTTTTTGTTTTGTTTTCAGACTTCTGGAATTAAACTTGAAGGTGTGACTCTGAGAAATACAGAACATTCATATTGATAAGTTCGTGCTAGGAATCTAAACATATAAAACAATTCTCTTCAAATCAAGTGCTGTTTACTTCTCTAAGAATCAGAGGAAAGTCGTGTTTTGGTAAATCATTGACAGGTTGTGGACCAGTCTTGTACCCTTTGTGTTCTGTTTGGCATAAAGTACAGAGTTAATTAGCAGTGGCAATCAACCAAAGCCATGACTTCAAGCAGATGCAAAAGAAACATCAGCAGTTGTCTCAGGTGAGATCAGAGGAGAGGTGTTAACCTGAGACCAACTACAACAGTGTAAAGAGATGCTGCAGCAGCTGTTTCAAACCCACACAGCTCCATCTTTCAGCCCTGGTTGTGTCAGGGCCAATTGTATCATGATCCTGGATAACAGATTCTGCCTTTGTAATGAGTTTGGAAGTAACTAAAATAGATCGGCAGTAACCTCTGTGGTTGACAGCAGTGTTGATGTCTCAGTGGTGATGGCACAGAATCTTGGTGTGTTTACAGCTATAATCATTGAAAAGGACCTTTACAACCAAATGAGTTCTGTCCTGCAACTTCAAGTTGTCTCTTATGGAAAATGCTTTAATCATATAGAAATAAAGAAATAATTACAGCATTTAATTTGAATTGTTGCTTGGGCCATAGTATTTTAGCATATTTAACAGAGAAGTTTGAGCACATGCTGTAGAATTTGACTTTTTTGGTCCTATGCATTACTACGGTGAAGGAGAAAAGCCAGGCCCCAGTGACAAGGCTTTCTTTCCCTGCAGCAGGTAGAGGATATTACCCCGAGCACTGAGCAGAGATCTGGACTAGAGAACCCAAGATACAAGAGAGATCCTGCAGCACTGTGGGTCTGCAGCTAAAGGAGAACAGGTACTTCTCTCACATTAGGGAAAACACCACGTGAACTTTCCTTGGTTCACATGATGTCCTTATCATTCTGTGTGAATGAATTGGATTCTCTTTGAAAATGACAGCAGAATAGCCCAACACAGCTGAGTAATAGTGTCACCAGTTCAGAGTCTGGGCTGATAAACATATTATTTCACTTACAAAGCTGTCCTGGAAGATCTCTGCCAGCATTTGATATGTGTTTGTCTTTAAAAGCACTTTGAAGTTCTTCTGTGACTCAGTAATGCAATTTTCCATCTCTGACCCCAAATGTAATTGTCTAACATGTTTCTGTCTGCTGTCAGCATTATAGACAGTGTCAGATGGAGTGATCTTTAAAAATCTACATTGTTCAGGGTTTCTGTCTTTTAGGAATAACTGTCCTAATGTTGGAGGCTGTGAAATAATCTGGGTGCTGCCTGTTGTGACATGTAGAAGATAAGTGCAGTGCTACTATACTGTTACCAAGGGCTCTTTGCACATGGCTGCATTCCACTGTGCCCCATGGCGTAAGGAACCACAGAGAAATAAACCAAATAGCACTGAGGTGCTTCCAGCTTCTTCTGTATTCACTGCCTGTCCTCATTGATTTCAGTGGGATTTTGGCCATTAATTTCAGCAGCAGGAGGATGTATAACCCTTAGTGAGGTTTGAAGTAAAATTACCCTGTAATTAGAGTCAATTTTATCATAAATAATTATCAAAAGTTGCTTGTTTAACAGAAATGGCCTAAAGAAAGGAGATTCAGACAAGCTGTAAAAGCACATGCACCAAGCAAGCCACAAAATTCCATTGACAGAGGCAATCCCATATTTAGGGTCTCAGACCTCCAAATGTCTGATTCCAGCAGAATGCTCTTTGCTCTAAGGGAGCTGTTTGGGAATGCATGTTTATCATCAGGCAGCAGTATTTCAGCTGAGGCACAGTTTGAAGGGCGTTCTTAAACCCCATGGTAAGTAGTTACAGAAATTTCACAATACCTGACAGCCATGTGAGTGAGAGGCAGAGAGGAAAAGAAGGTGAGTGAGAGTATCCTTGTGCAAAGAAAACAGCATTTTCTCCACTGATCTGCTTAGTGGTAATGCTGGAAGGAAAGGTCTAAAAACGTCTCTAGTCACAAGCTCTTCTTAACTTTCTGGAGTGATCACTGAAGCTGATACCAGACTTACCTTGTCATGAATTTTTTACTGTTCTTAATGGAATGGTAAGTGGTGAAATTGTCTTAGATTTGTAGGCCTAGCAGGCTAATCAGGGTGGAAGCAAGTGTGGTTAAATAAAGGAGCTGCCTGCTATCTCAGAAGTTATCTGAGCTGTCTGGGCCTTTCTCTCTTATTTAGCCATTAATGTTGGTACAACGCTTGAAAATGTCCGGGTGACCCATATTGCATGAGGAAAACATAATATCAGCTGAGACACAAAGCATTTTCTGACCATAATGAGCGCTTTTAGCCCTGCAATCCGGCTGCAGTTATTAATTCTGCAAAATTCCCTTTTTTAATTGCTCTCCTGAGATGACATTGAAATAATGAATGTCAATTCGCTTGATGGATAATTCTTTTTTCACTCTTATAGAAAATTCTACAATATTAGGACCTGATTCATTCATTAGAGTTAATGGAAATACATTTTTGGCTAATGTATAGAGCATGAACACATTACTGAGTATTCGTCAAAGTCTTGCAGATTACTTTAACTTTGTGTAATATGATGATTTCCCCAACATTGCATTGATATTTCCTTCCTTCTTCATAGCGTCTCATCATAAATATGTTGTGCATCAGAACCACAACAACATCAGCAGGCAATTTTAAAATTAAGATCTTTTATCTGCAGATATTGAAGCATCTTCTTAAATAGCTCCAATATGAGACAGTCATACCAGTTTTTGCAAGATTAATGTCCAAGAACAGACTTTTCAAGAGCTCCAAATTTTTTTAAAAGAATATGTAAGACCAACTATAATGTTGGAAGTATAATGTTTGGAGTGGTTAAATGCATCTAGATTTTTTAAAGGGCTGTTTGGCTGTGTGTTTATTTTGGTCACGTATCTAAGATAAAACTCTGAGACACTGCAGTGTTTCATTGGGTACTATTAGCAGTGAATTCCTTTTTGTAGCCCGGTTGATTGCTCTGTGTGTTTATACTAGGACAAAATTGTGATGACATAATCACACCCATGATTTTCAACCAGAACCCTATAACCCAGTGCACAAAATGGATGAACTTCAATTAACGAGCAACTACTCAGAATTTTGCAGCCTCCCCATTCCTTATGTCTGTCTTGCTATTTCAATCTGTCTGTAAAGAAAAAAAGATTAATCTCTTAACAATTTTTTATTACACTCTTCATTTTATTATACTTTCCTCACAAACATTCATACGTTTTACAGCCCTGTGAGATGTGGGCATTTTGTTATCCGGTGCTGAGAAGGAGAAAAGCAGCAGAACGTTGATTGTTTGGGCAGCATTCCCCCATTTGCTCTTGTGGAGTACTGGGGGCTTGTTTTTTGAAGTGCTTTTTGCAGAAGTGGCAGGTGGGACATGAGGAGTGTTCTGGAATGCATTCGGGCACACAGAACACTGTTTTAACATCTCGGCAGTGGAACAATAGTGCCATCGGGTGGGCATGAAGGTGAGGGACTCCTTGGGGAATTTGGAATGTATTGCTATTTCAGCAATCTAAATTCATCCTGGATCCAGTTGATCTTAAATTGATGACTTAATTAGTGCAAGGTCCTGCAATGTACTTAGTCTCTGAAACAAAATCAGTTGCATAAAAAATGACAGAAAAACATATGGAATATGAAAATGCCACTTGATTAAATGCTGCTGCTACCAGTTACCATAAACAGGCTTTACACCTGGACATTTTATTAATTCAGGTTTTTTACAACATGTGCTAGCTATTTATGGAGATATTGAAAATTCAATGGCTTATTTTCTTTTTTTTTAATGCCCTAAATTCAGATAAGCAGAGTGGATTCCAGTTCAGTCCCCCAGTGGCACAGACCTTCTGCTTAAAACACCTGGGAGCGTGGCTTAGGCAGTGCTTGTACTGCTTCAGATGTTTTCCAGCAATATGAAAACCACTTGCCAACAATTGTTCATGACCTTTCAGGGTACAAAATGTGTAAATAAATGGTCAGTTTGCAATAGGAAAGATTGTTTATGGCACATATATCTTGGTCTTTATCTTGACTGCAGGTTATGATTTGACCAACACTTGAAACTCTGAAAAAGAGGAAAAAGGAATAATAAAATAGGACCTCAATTTGTAATCACACAGTCAGAAATGTCTTACCGAATTTTTAGAGTTAAAATGGGAAATTAATGCTACTTCCTCTGATAAAAATTCCTTGAAGGTAACACAATTTGTATTCATAACAATAGATACTTAAGGCAAAGGAAGCATTGCATGCAAGTGTCACATTGTATCACAGTTCTTTAGCAAAAAGCAGTGAAATTGTAGACTGAATTTAGGTTCCAGTCCTGAAAAAATTTCCATAGATGAGAAAAGGGACTGACCACTTTAGCCAGGGGCAGAACAGACACCAGTTCCTGTGTTAGATTCTCTCTATAACACAGAGCAGATCTGAGCACCTCAAAATTGGATCCATAACATCCAACACAGGGAGCAGGGCAGCTGCCTAGTGCTGCCTTCAGGAACTCTCAAAGGCAGGTATTGTCCTTTTAATAAGGACAGTCTTACCATCCACTCCAATTTTACCATCTCCATCACTGTCCCCTGCTGCCAGGAACGCCTTGGTCTCAGCATCAGTCAAAGCTCTGGCACTGGCTGAGGAATTCTTCAGGAAAATTCTGTTAAAGGTGAGAGCAAACACGAGCGAGACATAGTACTGAAAGTATTCAGGGTTTGGATTGGTAATAGCTGCAAAATTTCAAGCATGATTTAATCCTTGAGAACTATTCCAATGGCAAAACCGCCTCTAACTTCACTGAGAGTGAGGGTAAGCGAGTAAGAAGATGCTGCATCACAGCATGTAAAAATCCTTGAGGATATCTTGGCTTCATTGGATTAAAAAGACAAAATTAACACTGACTCTGTAGTGGCAGGATTCATCTTCCCTCCCTTATTATCTTCTAAGACGCAGGCTCTTAGTGGCAGGAATTTCTCTACCCTTACTTTTAACTTCAAAGTGAGATGAATGTGTTCTGGAAGGTAGAATTCATGTGACAGGAAGAAAGATGAGAGAAAAATGGCCCTTTGAATTCAGTCTGGTAAAAAATCTTACAATAATAAGAAGCAGCTGTAGCAGAACTGCTATTTTTATCTTCACAGTCTGTCAGTTATTGCTCTTGAAACGAATATTTTCATTGGTGTCAGAGAGTTTTCCCATTGTGATCCAGCCTTGCCTTTGCTTTTTGACTTGCAGCTCCTCCAGCACCAGCACTCACCCACGGGTGCACAAACACACGATTGTCTCCCATCCAAAGGGACAGGAGTAGAGGGAATATTTCTGATCTCACCATGCATTTTTAGATGATAAAACACAACAGTGTTGGTAACTTTTTTATTTACTTATTTCAATTCCTCTTCCTCAATAAAGCCACTTCTGTCCTGGTCAAGAATTCCAAAGACTTTGGCAACTTGGTCTTTGGACTTGGAGTTAAGACCCATTTTGACAAAAAAGGTTTTGTAATCAAATGAATCAGCACCTGAAATGAACAGATGGAAACAAGAAGAGATGAAGGGAATTAGTCAAAAATCTGGAACAAAAAATTTAGTTTTTTGACCAAAAAGCAGCAAACTATTCTGCAGTACAGTGAGGGTCATTACAAACCCCAAGTAACAGTCTTTGATTTTCCCGAATTTATATCAGATTAATGGGATTTTTCCATCAATGATATCTCACACCTAGGAAGATAATGAAATAATGACTGTGGTCTTCAGCATGCAAGAACATACCCTTGTAACTAGATACCTCACTGAAAGACATGTTTGTAGAACTTGATGATAAATACTGTACTTGTATTGAAACCAGCAGTAGTTTTATTATTATTCTTGGAAAAAACCAGGATTTCTGCCGCAGGATTTCAGCCTTTGGATTTTTTCATCCTTAAAATTGCTGCAATGCACAAATGATGATGCGTGCCTGTACCTTGGCTGGCCAAGGTTAGAACTCGCATCTGTTCCATTACCTTGCCTTCTTTTCCTGTTTTTAGTAAGAGAGCATTTTCTGTTTCCTTTGAAACTGGGGCTTTGGGGTAGCAAGGACAAAGGAATTTGATAGATAAACCGAAAAGCCAAATTTAAAACATAAATATTACCTTGACAGCTCTGTAGACCAGCAGCAATTTCAGCTTCTGTCAGGATACTGGAAAGAGCCATGTCAAAACTACTGCGAAATGAAAAATACTGTTGGGTAGAGTTGCCACTGCTCTTGCTCTCTCAGCTGTGGAGGTGGCCCTGAGGGGAGTCAGGACTCATCAAGGGGAAGGGAAGCCCAGGTGCCAGGGCAGAGCAGAGGAGCTGCCCTGCAGGAGCCACCTGCTCCATCCTTTAGTTCGGATAAACATCGTGCATCTGAGTCACTGCTGTTTCTAGTGAAGTCTCCAGGTGTACAGGCTGAGGACAAAGCCAAATGTATTTATAGAACTGCCCAGCATTTGGGCATCTTTGGTTATTTCCATGCATTTTCTGTGTGAATTATTGTGATGTCTTCTAAAGCTCCAGAGGGAAGATTGAACTCACCTGGCCACTTAGTTTTCCCAAAGCCAAGAACAGAAAATATTCATAGGTAAAAGATCTGCAGAGTCTTCTTGACTTAATTATTTTTCAAATGACATAGAGAAGGACTTATACAGACCTTAGTTAAGTCCTCTTGACCTTTTACAGAAGTCCTAGAGCCACGTGACGGCTCAGATACCCCAGGGGATAAGTTACTGCGGCTGACAAGGCCTGTTAGCTAATCAGATTGATATTTATATCCCAAAGGAATGTGCATGGTGTTTTAGACAATGTGTAAGGTTTAGTGCCGTATGAAGTAAATCCTCTCAGGTTGCCCCTATTTTAAATTAATTATTTTTATGTATAAATGAAAAACTACATATATTTTTAATTGCTTAGTGATAGCAAGAAATAGACATATTCATAGCAGACTTTGATTTTTAAGGGTCCCATCCTGAGAGGAATTTCCCATGAAACACTACTCCTGCAGTTGTTGTTCTTCAAAACACACCAATACTGACACATTTGTAATAAATATATCTGATACACAAGTACAAGCTCAGACAAAACTTCTTCAGCCCAAAGTACTTTTAATAAGTTGTTATATAAGCTTTGATTAGCTATAAAAGTCTAATCTTGACAGCATTTGCTCGATATTAATTAATTGCATGGTGCACATTTTGGAATCATCCTAATAAACGTGTCCATTTATAGAATGAAAGTTGCCAGTTGATCAGCAGGACACAGGAGGGTGGATCAGTTATGGCCAGGAGGGAAACAGAGCAGGGAAATCAGTGATATTTGGTTCTTCCTTGCTGTGCTGAAAAAATAAACTTCTGTAAGGTCTCAAACAGCAGCTGAGCTCAAACCACAGCTTTTCTCCTACTGGGTATTGATAGGAATCCCCACTCAGTTCTCTCATGGAATTTATTGGAACTTAATGCCTTGAGAATAGTTGAAAATGGCCAGTGGTATAAAAAACCATTGGGAGTACATTTTACACTGACACTTATGTAAACATGGCTGGAGTATTGCTGTAGGTTTAAATAACATTTGAGTGAGGAGAACATTCAAAATGACGCCTATCCTCTAATCACTATAGCATAAAGCTGCTATTTTTCAAAAATTACGTCCATGAAAATAGACAAACCCTCATCTATCTCAGTTCCCCTTGATTTCTTCAAGAGAAGATTTTTTTAAGAGAAGCACTGACTATGTTATTCTAAACCCATGCTTTGTGGTAAATTGAAAATTGTGAAAACTAACTTTTCTGGATGATAGAAGATCAACTGAACAAGTTGCTTTAAAAGGCATTTTATCCCGAACAGGTGGATATATAAATTAAATGACTTAGTTTTTCTATTGGGAATCTAGCTTTGCCTTTGGCTCAGGTTACTAGAAAATAATCAAGAGTATGGCCTGGGATCAGAGACAATCTGATAAGTGTATGGGAATTACTGAACATTCAAGAAGTAATCGTTGTGAGGAGCCCACAGTGAGATCACAAAGCATTTGTAGAGAGTTTTGGAGTATTTCTGTGGCAAACCACCACTTGCCCGAAGGTGGCACCAAAGACAGGCAAGTCCAGCCGTGAGAGTTCTGCGGGACTACGGGTGAGGGAAGATCGAGGACCAGGATGAGAACAGGATAACAGGAGGGTGTTCATCAGAGGGGGAGAGAGGAAAGAACAGGTATTTTAAAAAGTCTAGTCTACCAAATCACTTGAAAGAACAGGAATATAAACAGACTAAACTGAAAAATCTGAGATAATTCCCGAGGACTTTCCTTTCATGATGATTTAGAAGAGCACGTTATTTTGTCTGTCTAACAAAACCAGGGTTTACTGTGTTTATTTTTATGTTGGCTAAATTTTACAGTCCGTTATGGAGATCATTGCAAATATAAAATCAATTTATTCTGGAAGCCTGGGAGTTAAAGCAGAAAGTCAGTGTCTAGAAAATACAACTGATTAATATGTTATTGGGATGGACCTGATGTGATTCCCTTTGAGACAGGTATTTGCATATTCTACTTGGGCAGAAGCTTCCCTTTGCATTTAGGGTCAATAATACCTTTGTAACTGCAGGGAAAGGCATTGTCTAAGGGTATCTTCTTTTTCTGTTGTAACTGGAGTGATGGTCTGATTTTCTCTTCTGAAGCTTGATAAACAAAACTGATTTTCTTGTTTTCATGAGTGTGGGACATGCTGACAAACAAATCAAAAGTTCTGGAGCAGCCATATCTCAACTGCTGGTGTGCTCTAGAGATCTTCTGCAGGAAGTGTACCAGAAAGTCCAGACCAATATAATGATATCTTTCTGTGCTTACAATCAAAGCTAATGTGGAAATTAAGTTTTGTAAAATGTGAACACTTTAGTTCATATTCCACAGTATCTTATTAAAATGCTTAAAAATACATGAAAAATCAAGCATGAAAATGTTAAGTACGTGTCTGTTCAGGGATTTAATCAAGATGTATCTATTTCAGTAACCCATTCCAGGAAATTAATCCAGCCTTGGCCCCCTCTGCCCACACTGTTTGTGTGAAGAGCTCCAGGCGCCTCTGATGATGCTGCATCAAAGATTTTCCACATGGGCTGGCTGCTAACTCAAAGAAGAAACTGTACCAGTCTATGTGTGCAATGAATGTTCTGACATCCCCTTGCCCTTTCTGTGCTCTCTACTTCTTAGAAGATGACTGAGATTTCAAACAGTTGGAGAGCTGAAATTGAATCTCAAGTTTACAAACGGCTTTTGGATTGGGATTTCCAAAGGAACAAGAAGTTAGGGGGCAGCCAACTTCCACTAAAAAGCAGGAGGTTTTATCTCCTGCATGGTTCTGCTCCTGTTTCAGGACAACTCGAAATTTTGGTTTAAGAGAGATGGTGAATTCAGTGGCTAGAACACGAGGGTGGGTTTGGGATAATGACCTCTGTATCATTTTTCTAACAGCTCGTGTAGGACAATCAAATTTTTTGTGTTTTGTTTCTGCTTAAAGGGATCATAGTACTTCTTTATAAGAAGCATAGGGAGGATTAGAGATTAAACTGCTCACACGGGGTGATCAAGGGACTGAGGTGTCTGAGAACTCACAGTCTTTGGGCCTAGTGGAACTCAGATCTACCACTCACAATTTGGGTTGCTCTTTAATTGTTTTACGTGAGAGTAAACCACATAAACCACATCTCCTTTATGTTGGGAATTAAGAGGCAGTCTTATACTGAGTATTATAGTGAGTGGGATGGTCTTACTCTACACCTGAGAGCAGGTGATCAGTGTGAAAACACCAGGGGTTGTCAGATTCTTTCTGATTTGATGTAGCATAAACAACTTTTAACAGAATTTTAGTTTTTAACTCTGTACTCAGCAGTGTTTTATTTGTGTAATTCATTCGTAACAGCTTGACGCAAAAGATTTAATCCTTACTTAGAACCTCTATCCTTGAAGATACTCAGATTCATCTTAGAGCAATGTGCTGAGGGAGTGATTGGACCAGGGGCCTCGAGAGAACTTTTCATCAGGAATTACTCTCTAATTCTGTACCTTAATTGTGATACCCACCATGTGTCTCTGCTACTTCAGCTGGCATTCACATAAAAATCCAGCAATTGAAGTTGTTGTCTAGCATGATGGCATTGTCAAGTTCAGAGAACATTCCATGATATTCCCTAAAAAACTGAAGGCTGACACTGACTTAATTAAAATGAACCTTGCAAGGAAACTTCACATTTTTTTGATTTGTTTCCTTTAGTTGAAAAAGACTCTTTTCTAGTTTTATTAAAATGTGGATCTAAAACATGGATCCTAATGCCAACAGAAACCTTAATAGAGAGTGGGTGGTATTTTTGCTGAAGTCTATGGGGGTTTTTTTGAAACTGGGGACTTCTTGTAGTGTTATTATAATTCCTTCTAATGAAATGGCTGGATGATTTTAATAAGATTTAAAACACATCTTCTTGCCACAAATCACTATTTAAGAATGGATTTTCTTACAAGCATGGGTGAAGTTGCAGCATATACAAGGATTTCCTGATCCTTGGGAATGCTTCATCCCCCTGTGGCAGCACAAGGCAGTCATGTGCAGTTGTTCAGCATCTCTGAAATGCAGGATGGGCCATTGTGCAGTCTTGCATTTCTTGCATTCCACATGAGACTCTCAGAGGTGCAAGGAATGTGGTGTCAGGTCTGTTACCTCTGGTACTGTATGTGCCATCTGCTTGTGAGCCAGTAACAGGATCGTTTAGAGATCGGCAGCGTGAAGAGCTAATGCATGTATTATATCTGGATATTGCTGCAGATCTGGGTTGCCCCAGGTTTTTTTCTTCAGCAGGGAAGTAATTAAGGTAAAAGGAACCAACAGAGTCTCATCATTATGCAAAATATTTCAGTGCTGCAATTAACAGCAGCTATAATTTAAGCCCAGATTTAACATCAAAGGCAGTGAGGATAGAATTAGGATTTATATTCATTATAATTCTGCCAAGGCTTCAGTGACTCTGATTGCTAGAATTCCTCTTTTGCATTAGCCATCTTAAATCTGTCGACCAGCTCTCTTACATGCCTGGGAATGAGGGAGCTGTACTTGCCTCACATAATCATCTTGCAATTCATGGAAATGCCAACACTGGATGTTACATAAAAGTTCCAGAAGGCTTTGTTTCTGCTCTCCCTGAAAACAGCTGCCAAATCATAATTATCGTTCCGTTTCAGCGAGGAGTATTCAAATGACAGTCTGCTTGTGAGCTGGAGCCACAGCATCGTACAGGGGGAAGGAAACAGCTAAATCTTGGTGGGGAAATCTCTGACACACTCAGCCAGAAATGCACAACATCTACTCAGCCTGCTGATGTCTGCATTTAGCCATGAACATTATTTACTTCGTCCATTAATGAAGACAGTGCTATAACCAGCTCTAAATCCTGTAAGACACTTATCAAAGGGAGACTAGTTCTTAGTTTTCAGGCTGAAGAAAACTGCTGATATTATGGAACACAGACATGATAATTCATATGATCAATGAAATAATTGAGTAATGGCCAGTACTTAACAATGTAACAGAATTTAACAGCAAGATTGGCTATAGTTTCATCTGTAGAAAACACAGAAATTCACAGATGGGGTCAAGTATTATCGTTTTGTACCTGGTAAGAGACAATAAGCAACAGGCTCATGATTCATGGAGAAACGGCCAGGCCTGTGGCCCGGGTTGTCAGGGGACCATGACTTGTGACAGTGTCAGAGCAGGATTAGACCCTTCTCCTCTATCTCACAGCTGCCTTAGATTTCATGAAAGATAAATCTTCTTAAGGGAGAGTCACATTNNNNTCTTCTTAAGGGAGAGTCACATTTTAGGCCATAAACACTTTCTGACGATATGATTACGCTGTAATCTATTACTTTATTTTGTAAAAGTACCCACAAACTTATTCTGTGCTTTGATCTATGCGTGAACTCCTCTTAAATGTCTAAATTCTTTTTCTCATATTTTCAGGGTTAGGACTTAATATGAATTATTTTTAACTATCTTGTTAGCATTGCTTTTCCTCTAGTATCAGAGAATTAATCAGAAATAAACCTCAATTAAATCAGTACAATTAAGCCTTAGAAGATGTCATATGGTTTAAGATCATCAAAACTGTGTCTGGCAAGCCAGCATGCTCAAGTATGAAGATGGAGGACCTAAACAAAATTTTAAAAAGCAGCTTTTTCCCCCAAGGATCTTTTTGTTTGGTTGATTTTTAAATCTTTTTCTCCCCTCTCCCAGCCACAATTTCAACATTATCAGTGTTTGAAAATCACAAAGTGCCTTCTTTACAATGGAAATGTAACAATGCTGTGTGACCAAGACATTGCAAGATTTCTCAGCAATCAGGTGTGTGAACTTCACGTGTGGGGAACCATTAATGCCTGAAACAATATAAAAATGTACAAACACATGCTGAGTGCGAAGTGCTTGTTGGACGAGGTAATTGGCAGAGTCAGTCCAAGGTTGCCTTTGGTCTAATGCTGTTTATGCCTTCACCAGAGACTGGAATTCTGTCAAGGAAGAAATTGAGAAAAGCAGGGAATAAAACTCGCTGAAAGTGTTTTTTTGACATCTTTAAAAAGATAGATAAAAATGACTGAAACTCCTAGGCATGGAGGGCTCCCAAAGTTATTATAACACTGCACAAGCTACTGCTAAACTGAGATTCTGGGGGCGTAACAGATTTTTCACTCCTTAAAAAGAGTAAGTGCAGAGAGGAGGAGTGTGTCTGTAAATCCGTATTTGCGGGAAATCCTGACTTAAAGGTAAACTATCTTTACCCCATTACAAACTCCGATAATAGGCAAGGAAGAAGAGCCTGTAGTTCTCAGTGAGAGGAATTTTTTTTTTTGTTTTGTTATTCCAAATAAAAAATATCCATAGTGAAGTAGTTTCAGAATGGGAGATTCAATGGTTAAGGGCTAAGATCTGCATAATATAATGTCCTATTTGGGGCTCATAAACAGAAGCTGCAAAAGCTGCTGCTAAAGCAAATTCCTCCAACAGTGTATCTCCTTCTCCTCCCAAATCTGGCTAAGATTAGCACGTGTGTCTGTTGGAGTTATTGCCACCTGTCCTAGT
The DNA here is from genome assembly GCA_013400735.1 of Pomatostomus ruficeps. Taxonomy (NCBI): domain Eukaryota; kingdom Metazoa; phylum Chordata; class Aves; order Passeriformes; family Timaliidae; genus Pomatostomus; species Pomatostomus ruficeps. The sequence goes on from VYZT01026491.1 coordinate 53,723, forward strand.
TCAGCTGAGACAGCCCTGTTTTCAGTGACTTCATCTCTAATACATGATGCATAATGTCCTATTTTTCTGTGCTGCAGTTTCTAAAAGAAATATCCTGGCTAATTCACATCATCCCTGTGAGGTTCTCTTCACGAATCTGATTGAGTTTCTCGAAGGACTGCCCGGTGAAATGTGCACTTATCAGATAATTTTCCAGCACAAAATCCTGCGCTGCACTGCAGCAGTTGCAGCCTTGGGAAACAATGTCAGTCATATTTTGCATTAGTGAGTTATGCACTCTGTGACAGTGGCCAATGTTTGATAGTGGAAGTTGAAGAAATAAGTTTCTTTAGGTAGTATTGTGTTTAAAAATGGAAGTGTTGTATGGCCGGGAGTGCAGAGCATCCACTGCCGAAATGGAAATTCAGAGAAGTTCAGTATGTTTTAAGAATTTGGCACATTGAATCTATGGATCAGACACACAGCAGGATTTAACCCCAGAGCTGTTATCATTGTTTGGAAGACCAGACTCTACACTGGGCCTTAATATTCTGTTGCTGCAACAGAGGCCAAAGGGGAATAAAGCTATGAAAATAAAGCAGTATTTGCTCATATAAAAATTGTGGCAGAAAGTATCAGGCCAATGTAGTCAGGTATGTTCTTCATGCCCCAGTTTAAATGCAGCCCAAAATGTGTGCATTTTAATCCACAAATTTTATCAAGTTTCCCAAATCTTACCTTCCACTCCAATTTTTCCATCACCATCGGTGTCTCCTGCAGCCATAAAAGCCTTGGTCTCTGCCGAGGTGAGGGCTCTGGCAGTTGAAGAGAAATTCTTCAGGAACAGCCTGGAATAGAACAGGGTGCTGGGCTTGAGTTTTACTCTCTGAAATGTCCCATAAGTTAAAGTCTGCTCTTATTATCTGAGGGAATCCACACAGATTCAAGGAAAGACAAGGATTTGTGTTTTATTTTCAAAATAACATCAAGTATTTCTTCTAGGATGCCAAGCAAGTTCAAAGGCTTTAATTGTTTAAAGAAACAACTGAACAGTACTTACTGCAGCTCGTCTTCTTCAATGTAACCACTCTTGTCCTGATCGAGGATGCCAAACACTTTCTTTATCTGATCAGGAGTTTTGCTGGATAAACCAACCATGGAGAAGAAAGACTTGTAGTTGAAGGAATCATCAGCTGGAAGAAACAGAAGTGGTTAAATATTCTGCCTTGAAGTTGCTACTACTGTACGTACTCCTTGTGAATATGTATGTCTTTTCTTAAGCGTCAGCCGGCTTCTCTTTCTCTTGTTCCCTGGTGTAGCAAAAGAGCAGATACAGCGGATAATAATTTCCCTTTTTAATCACTCTGTGCCTGTGGTCATATTTCCTTTCAGCCAGTTTGAAGTTTTCCGCTACAATGCACATTCTGCTAAATCAGGATTTATGCAATGTGTCACATGCAATTAATACTAAATATTGAGAAGGTGCTTCTGTGACTGACAAACAACTCCTGTAATTCTTAATTAATTTTCACAGAGTCCTTACTTAGATGAAGAATTTGATAGAAAAGTAAGTAATTTACAGACAAACCAGATCTTTGGGTATTTGGGGAATTGGTTTGATCTTACTTAGCAGCCTTTAAGAGAAGAGGGACTGATCATTGCTTCACAAATGACATTCTGATTCAGCAAGCTGAAGCTTTTTCTGAAATTTTGAAGGAAAAGGCTAACTTTAAGTCTTTAACAGGTTTAGACACTGACAGCTTTGTGTTAAGCCAGCCCTAACTGAAACTGTGGCCCTTTAATTGCTGCTCACCACTTGTGAGACCTCTTGAATTTAAGGGGCTATACTGTAATGTAGTTTAGAAAGAGATCTCACAGGGAAGGAATCTAAGGGAAAATGATAGGCATGTCATCTCAAGACATAAAAATGATATGCATCTTCTGTCTGCAGAGCGACCATTCCTTACCCTGGCAGCTGGAGAGAGCAGATTCAATATCTTTAGCAGCGAGGATGTCAGTGATGGTCATTGTTGAACTGTAAAATAAATTAAATGTGAGCTACTTAGTCATTAAAATGACTTCTCTCCTACTTGCATGGCTCTATTTGAAGTTGCTGCAGTGACAGTGTGTGATAGGGGAGACATTCTTCATCTGATGGCAAGTGGAGCACGCTGTAACAGATGTCTGCAGCAGGTGCTTCCACTGAAAGCTGGGAATGAGGGAGGAATTCTGCACGCGGGAGCGTGGGGATTCAGGAAGATCTGATGCCTCTGCTGCACTGGGAGAGCAAATCAAAGGTGTCCAGCACCACAGAACTTCATGACTTCTGTGTGGGTTTTCCTGGAGGTGGATTATTACTCAGTAAAACCCAGAATCTCTTTACAGCACACACAAGACACAAGGCTCGGTATGTCCCCTAGAACTATATCTGGAATAAGTGTAATTAGAATGTGAAAAATCTAGTATTATTAACAATACATGTAGTGATCTTCACAAAGAATGAAAATATTAGTGTAAAAGTAGTAATAGTAATTTTACTCTTGTAAATTTGGAGAGTAAGTTTCTCCCCTGTTTAGTTGCAACAATAAGTGTGGTTTATTGGGCTACTGCATCACTAAAAGACTACATTTCATGAGAGCTTGGTAAAAAAGATTTTGTCAAGTATTTCCTCAGGGTTTTTTTTTTACATTCCATATAGGTTATAATAAACCATATTTTTGCCCAGGTTTTGGCATTTCAGTAGATTGCTCTGCTTAGAACACAAGTATTGATACTTAATATTCATTCTTAGTAGAGTGGAGGAGGTGTTTTCTTCTGACACAGCAGCATTTCATTTGAGAAAAATACTCTGTCCCATTCAGCCACCAACAGCTGCAATAGTTTGCCAAGGTAATATGTATCACTTAACAAAATGCTATAATGCTTGGATTTCTAATAAATTTTTAGAACATTGATGCATTTACAGTTTGGTAAACTGCACACACCAGTGCGAACAGGTTACAGCTTAAAACTTGCAACATTACTCTTAATTCATGTTAGTGAAAGAAGGGGACTAAGGCATAGAAAAGTTATTCTTGAAAGGTACAAGAGAATAGAAATATCTTTTCATTAATCCCTAACTGGTCATCAGCAACATCATTCTTCCTGTCTAAGAACGGAATGAGAAGGAATCAACTGGTGGTACCCATTTATAGTCTGCGCACTGGTTTGGGATCTAAACACAGGTTTAAACTTTGCCTAAAATATTAAATGGCTGCCTCTGTACCTGTTGGTTTGCAGCAGAAGAAATTGTCAATCATTTTAGTTCATTTCTGAATATCTCAGAAATGGTTAAGAAAGCGATGGGACACATTCCCACTGATGATAATGGATTCTTCCCTGGCTCAGGCAGCTGAGTTACTTCTGTTTTACCAGCAATTGTTATGTCCCAGTGGATTCTTGTACAAAATCCTTCCCCTTCTCAGCATTAGGCAAGATAATTTGGAGCTCAGCCATTCACCTAATTCTCACTGCTGACAGGATCAAAAAGGGGAAGAGTTGCAGGAAAACCTAAAAATTGCAGCATTTTTTACAAGGGGTATCTTTCCTGTCCTGTTCCATCCTATGATCCAAATGCTGATTTTATTCTATATTAGCTTGTAAAGATACAACATACTGGAAGCTGAGGTAAGAATAGATATTTTAATTGCTTTCCATTTAGGAAGCATTTTGCTTTTGTGTTTCTTTGAAAGCAGAAGATCTAATCATCTTACCTTTGTGGTCTTCTTGACAGGATAAGGACAGAGTCAGGTTGGGAGGAAGGTACTTGCTGTGTGTCTCCAGCAGAGCTGAGCTTGCATATATATACTTTAAGTTGTATACCATATACAGATTTTAGATTTCAGCGTCACGAAGGGGGAATGGTGTCAAATGAACTTGCCTAACTAATCATCTTGCACTATTTTTATCTCAAGAGAATACATATGATATTTGCAAACGAAACAAGATAAGTGGCCAGATAGGCAAAAAGAACAGAGTCATGTCAAATTTCCTCTGATTTAAGCAGAAAACACCAGCTTCTCCGAGTGATGTAGGGCAAGACAAAAACCCCCTCTCTCTGATATGCTTGATCTGAGGAGTCAGATGAAATGAAGCATAATAACTTCTGAAGAAGTGTCTTTAATGAATGTTTAAATGTGCTAATTTGTTATCTTAACTGTAGATGCTGTGTGTGATAGAGTTTCATCATTGGAGCTCTAAACAAAAAGAAAAAGAATTAAAAGGATCCTGTTCAGGTATTGTTTGCATAGCAAACCATTCAGGGAAAATAATAGCCGTGTTGTCTCCCAGAGATTGTCTGATCAGTCGTTGTTTTGAAAAAAAAAATACCACACAGTGAATTTGTTTCCATAGGAGGTAAAATAATATTCTATCAATCCATCAGAACAGTTGGTTGGGGGAGGGTATTTCATCTGCGCTGTTTCCAGAGAAAATTTTACAATTCTGCAAGATTCTGACAACCTGTTTAGTCGGGTATGTATGAAGCAAAGGGGTTGTGATCTGCCCAGCTGTCTCTGAGGCAAAAGTCCCTGAGCCTTATATGAAAGATCTTTGCTTTCAGAATAGAAAGAAAAAATTCAATAGCAACATCATTGCTATAACAATATCCGAAGAGTGTCTTTCAGTTTTCAGCCTGCCTTCAGCCTCTTTCAGAGAAATGATTATTTTCTAGAATTGCTTGGCCAGTGCTGTTTCCAAGTGTTCCTTTGTGCCGGTTACTTTTTTCATGGATATAATTTGATCATCTCAATTTTCTTTCACGACTGTTGTAGCCTAGCTGGGTGAGGTGCCTGTCAGCTCGGATCTCACTTGTGGCTCGAGGTAGCAGAACAGTGAAAGACAAGTCACATGGATGACAGCACAAGGTATCATTATGGCCGGGATTAAGGGATGGCAAGGGATGACAGAGCAATTGGCATCACAGCTTGAGGTGGTGGCACAGTAAGAGGTGACGGTGCAGAGACTGTCTTAATGTCAGAGAGAGCATCAAGGCATCTCTTTTCCAAAGCATTTCCCTCTAAGATGGAAGACAGACCTAGCCAGTCACTGAAGCCAGCCACTAATAAATCAGGGTGCCAGACCGCTAAGTGACAAATGGAGGGTACCTACGAGACCTTTGTGCATCCAGCACTGACAGCAGCTGATCAAAAAGCAACAAAAGACCATTGCAAAAGATTCTCTGTGAGGACGAGGTGTTATTTCATTTGCAGCATATAAACATAAGAAAAATTATTGCTCTGAGTTTTTTCTTTTTACAAATTCTGAAAGTCCGTCCTCCACGAAAGGTTTCAGACACAGATAATTCCTTGGCAGGGAAGAACCATAGGTTAAGAATGGCTGTGGGAGATTTCAGCTTTCCCTGTTTTCTGAATGGGTTCTTGTCCAGCTGACGCTGAAAAATGTCAAGAAGAATTTGATGGAGAGATATTTAATACCGGCTCTTGTTGTCACTGGTGACATCTGGTAGAAGGGATACAAATACCACTTTCCCCCCTCAAACTCTTCTAAGAAATAACTTTTATTCTAAATGCGAAAAAAATTCCTCTCCCTTTTACACACACCACCCTCTTCTCCCCCTCCAATTTGGAAAATTGTCTACATAGTGCCAACAACTGATGTGCAGTACGTAGGGTGTCCAACATAAAAACTGATGGCATGATATGACCTAATGAAGCTAAGTTAAGAGGAAGGCCAAATTCTGCTGAAACTCTTGGACTGCAGGAGTCTGCACGGGAATTTGGTCCCTGGTGTCTATTTCAGAGAATGCATTTGATTTTAGATGCAATGGCTTCTCATTTTGCCCAGAGCTAATTCCACATATGTTAACCCCTCGCCCCCACTCTTCCCTTTAAAAATAGCATTGATTGCTGTTATTTCCCTTAATGCCTGTGGACTGCTGCCATTAGTTTGAACTTTAGTATGTGAAGCACATAAGGATGCAGTCTTTAAAAGTGTGCTTTGTTTTCTGAGAGGCTTTGACCAGGTAACTCCTTTTGTGCCCTGAGATTTTAAGGATAAAGCATGCAGTCAAATGATTTATGGCTCTGGTCTGTTCAGCTGTATTCAGACTCCAGCGAATTTTGGAGTCACTTTTGCAGTAAGATTGGAGGCACTAGAGATCCAGAACATGTGCACTGATGAAATGCACAGGGATCATGTAACTATTTACAACCAGCCTCCAACAACCATTTTCTTTTGAAGCCCTGCCTTAGAGATTGCACAAACATCTTTCTGGTCACTTTTACTTTCTTAAATCAAATACTGTGAGGAACTTTGCAGCTGCCATCCAACTTGGCAGGGGAAGAACTGGGGAAGTATGAAAAAGTAAGGAAAATAGCCTGTCAGGTTACCACTAAAAGCAGTTTTAAACCCTGGGAATTGAGCATTTCCCTTCGCTCAAGGCTCTTTGCCTTCAGGAGGTGTGGAGTTGTTTTATTCTTCCCATTTTTAACCTTAATTCCTTCAACATCTGAAGTTACCTCCCCAGGTTGAAAAGCTGTGGTTTAGGTCTTCATAAATTCTGTGATTGTTCTATAATCAATTCTTGTCATTCTTCTTTGAGTGCTGCAGTGAATGATGTGCAAGAGAATAACAAAAGTGCAGCAAACAGTTGTGTGAGTGCCGGCTTTAATTTAAATAAATGTGACTTGCTGCCTTGTACGTGCCTGAGATAATTTTCAGATGAATGAGATGAATGCCTCTGATAGGGGTATCCATGGTCACGAGTCAGGGAACAGGAATCACCTGACAAAATGTGTTTAACCTATTGTTAAATCACATGTGAGTGGTGAGAGTGGAATATTCATTCAACTTGCAATTTGCTTTGGGAATGTAAGAGATGAAAGAAACTCTATAGATGTAATTCAGTGTAATTGTATTAATGCATCACACTCCAGTCAATTGACAAACGTAACTCTTGGAGAGATCTGGAAATATTTGTGAGAGGTTTGAGGTTTGTATTACTTAACCTACTATCTGTACACACCTCATAACTACCCCCAGTAAAATGCTGAACAAAGAAAAATGCTGGAACAGTTGCTGTGGGGGAAGGAGGCTGTACATGGGAAATACACCAAATAACATCTGGTTTATTTTTGCAAGCTTGAACGAATCACAGAATTTAAGTAATTTATTCTTCATCAGCTATCATTCTAGTGTCACGTGGGTTCAGCCTCTGAGGTAGACTTTCGGAGATTCTAAGATTTTACAGTGCAACTGTTCAGCTTCAAGTGCCCTGTAAAGTGTTAATGCACAAAACTTCTTCAGTCATATTTTTCTTACGTGTGTAAAACATAATTTTCAAGCCAACTGGATTGTTTACATAAATCAGACCATTTCTGGTCCTGCATGTCTGAAATGGGAGTTCCAATCCTGATTCCAAAATTTGGAAGGTATATGGTCCAGGTGTAAATTCTACGTGATTTCTGAAGCTATAGCTTTTAACTTTTATTCCTGAATTCAACCTTTCCTGTTCACTTCCATTTCTGTTTCTTTCTAAAAATGCTCATCCATTGATGCAGAAAGAAAAAGGCTTTTTTTAAAGAAAGAAGTTCTCATAGACTGATTTCTGAAATGGTAGATTCTTGAGTCTATTAAGTCTGATACAATCATTCATAAACAAACAAGATGCTTGAACCTCCAGATGACTCTATCCATAGTACTAAAATTACTTGCAGTGCTAGAAAACTTATAGAATCAATTTTCCTGCCTTAATTCTGAAGCAAAAAGCCTACTATTTTTGAGAGTATCCTAATAAAAACAGCTATAACAAGGTATGTGTAGGATAATAATGGTTTTTGAGTAGAAATTAAAATCAGTTCTGCCAAGGCAATCTTCTCTATCTAAGTTGGAAGCAAAGATAAATGCTTCAGACAGAACTTCGATCCAAGAGATCTACCATATTCTGTTCTGGAGCTGTGTTCTTCAAATCCCGTGTGGTAAAATCCCTCAAGGGGATCCTTGTTACCGGAATTGTAACTTTAGTCTGTGTGTTTACACTACGTAGCCTGGTGCAGTCCTGCTCCATGGCTGTGGTTTATAAGCACTATAAATAATCCTCAGTTGCAGCAAGCTTTCAAATATAGATGTGTTTGAGATGAACTCAGATGTTTTTCAGCCTGTCTGGATGTTCTTGTGCAGTCCCTATCCCTCTGTGTAAGCAGCGGGTCCCGCTGTAGACAGAAACAGCTCCTTGGGTTGTGTAATTGCGGGAGAACCAAGTAGGAACTGGGTCGTTATCTGTGCTTGTGCTGACCTGGTGTGATACTGCTGAACAAAGCAGGGCCTTTGGTTCTTCTGGCAGAGCTGCTTTTCAAGGAGATATATATTCCAAAGATATAGAAGTTTCAAAACCCCCAGATGCTAACTGATATAAAACTGATGCTGAGATGTTTTCTCTGTACACGAAACCCGGACCCAGTCTGACTTACAGGTGCCCAGAGCGGTGTGACTTAATTCCCTGCTCCTCCGTTTGCTGAGATCGGGAAATGGTCAGGACTTGTCCCGGCTCCCTCCAGCCTGGTGTGCACGGCTTCTTTTCTATGCAAACTAGAGCGTGATAAGGGGCTGATGTGTGCTTGGGTATTGTCCAAATGCGGAGTTCATGCCTCCAGGGCACAGCACCCGGGCCCAGGAACTCAGAAGCATTCCTTCGTCCCTCATTAGACGTTGCCAACAACACTGACAATGATTAGAATGAGGACTATAGACAAGTAAGCTGAATGAATATGGAAATTGGTGCTAGAGACATAGGCATTGGATATGAAAGCATTAAGTCTTTACAAACAAGAATCCATTGAGCATTTGAGAGCTGAGCCTGGTTTAATCAAATGGTGCATCAATGAAGTGATTCCACTGTTCAAATATTTGAAGGATCACTGGGATGAAAAGACAGAAGCAGGCATTGTTCTTCCTATACAGTGCTGCATTTGTGCTGTGGCTCCTGAGTGATATCAGTGCCCAGATAGTCCAGTGATTTCAAGCTTTATTGTATAGTATAGGACAACCCAGACAGCAAATGCAAGTTCCTTTCCATTTATAGACAAACCATATTATATTCACTGTGGATTTTACTGGCAAATTGCTGCAGTCAGGTGTAAAGTACATTACTTCAAATCTGTGGCTCTGAATGAAAAATTAAATTTGTTGCATTCAAATCATAAATTCAATTCACAGTCTTTCCTTGAATTGTAATGGCCTCCATCTGAGCTGAATTATAGCAGGGACTGAACCTTGATAAAAAGGATGCATTTAGAAAGGAATTTTACTGAACAGGAATCTTAAAGAGAAAAAGGCTAGGTGAATCTCTAGAGCAGCAGGCCTGTCTCCCTTGGAACAGGAATTCCAGCCTAGCTGTGCCTGGTTCACTGTTAGAGCAGAAAACGCCCTTGAACTGCAAAGGAATTGAGCTTGAGCTTCTGCTCACACAGGGGGAGGTAAATGGGGAGGTGCTTGACGCACTTTTGATTCTCTGAGACAACTCACAGAGTAACTTTATAATACAGAGACAACGAGTAGGTGAAAAAAACCTTGAGATTCTTGCATCAGTCTCACAATTTTTGAAGGATTTGACTTATTATTTTATTTGACTTTTGCATTTGGATATACCATACAGTAACATCCAGATTTGAAAATCCAGATGGTGAGAGCAGAAGGTGTCTTTCCGATTCCCAAATTCTCCATATTTGCTTGTCCCTTTCTGAGCAGAGGCAGGTGATAAGGAGAATAAATGCATGAGTACTTTGCTGAATTTGAAAAATAAGAACATTTTGCAAATGTATTCTATGTCCTACACTATGCTGAGCTGAGCTGTACAAGCCGTAGTTCTGGGCGAAATTTGTCACGTAGAATTTTTTCTGGAAAGTTAATTACTTCTGTGGCCAGTGAGATGTTACTGAAATTTGATTATTAAAAGAAATGTGAAGCCTGTACTAAGAAACGCTCCGAAGCCGTTATCTCAGAATACCATGGCCAGGTAATTTCAGAATACCAGATCCCAGCTACTTCCTGAAAGTTGCAGCTATATAAAACCTTACTGAACAGTGATGTTGAAAAATGCATGTTAATCAGTGCAGATCTTCCCCATCACCTAACCCTGTAATTGATGGTGCCATCAACAGCAGAGACAGTCATTTAAATTATGAATGCTTCTGGTTATGAATGATGGATTTTTTTGGCATAAGAATTAAAGAGTATGCATTATTAGAACCGGTAGAAGAATTCAAGTCATGCTTTGGAGAAAAGTATAAAGTTAGGCATGGATTAACATTCATGAGTATTTGGCTAACAAGCAGATTTTTCTATTAAATATGTAGGTATTACAGAACAGGTAGAGAAGCATCCATTGAATAAGGTTTGAAAGTTGTTCTAAGCCTTGGTGAAGCTGATGCATAAGGCCACTACTCTTAAATTAAAATCTCTGTAAGCAGTTACGGCAGTGCCTTTATGGCTGCAAGGAACTGACATGATCAGCCGGGTCTTTGTTGATTTTTTCCGTATTGATGGAGCCAGTCCTGGGAAGTTTCTGGGCAGTGACTCTGATGGATTTGAGGGAGAGTGACTCCCTACACAGTGTGACCCACTGCTCTGGGGCATTTGCTTCAACATCTTCTATAATCACCTTTATTTACAGAATACATTTCTATTTAGACCCTGAGAATAAGGACAGCCCAGTGTTATTAACGAAAGAAAAATATGGAAACTTATCTTCTGCTGATATGGCCAGCAGGTCATCTTCCAAGAGGAGGATTTCCTTTGAGTGAATGGAATTAGATTTCACCCAGTTTTAAAACTAGAGTATGAAAAACACGATCTGATAATCAGGCAGCACTTATATCTTGGTGTCCTAATTCTGCCAGTTCTTTAGCAACCCCCTAGAGTTTTCCAAGGAAGACTGCATAAACAACAACAATGGCAAAAATAGCAAGACTGCTCTTAGAGAAACAAACCCAATCAGTGAAATGGAAAATAAAGGTGCAATCTTTAGAGGTTAAAATGCTGTAACAACCTTCCCATGACAGGAACATCCATAAACCTCCTAGGGGCCGCAGTCTGTGGGGTATCCCCTGTGGAGGGATATTGCCAGTGAGGTGGGGTTTGAGAGTACAGGCTTGGGAATGGGGCCATGGTGCTTTGGCTCTTGTTATCTCAGGTTCTCCAGTAAGCCCAGTTCGAGCCCATGGCTCAGGAAGGGCACAGCTGTCCCTGGGCAGCACAGAGCCAGCGCTCAGCTGTGCCTCTGGGGAGGAAAACAGCCTGAAATTCAGCTTTCCCAAAAGAGCAAAACCTGTTTGGAGACTCTGTCTCATGACTGGGCAGAGCTCAAGATTTTTCTGGCTTGTTTAAAATAATCTGGGTAAGCCCCCCTGAAATAGAGCAGCCATTTGTTCCCCTGAGGAGCTCTGACGTCCTCCCGAGCGTGAGCAGCACCCGTGGGCCAGTTTCTACAGCAGATTTACAACCCTGCCATGAGCAGCAGGAGTAACGCTGAGTATCCCAACCTGCTGGCTGGGCATGACATGGGCTTGATGTAAGAAACACAGAACTGAGCGATATAGTTACTAAACTGTCTGTTTGTGTCCAGGGAATGCTGAACACATGCAGAGCAGATGGAAGGGATTAAAAAAACATAGAATTATAGATGAGAAATGTTTACAATTAAAGCAACAAACATGAGATTTCTCTGTAGTCCCTTTACTGATTATTTTGAAGGGTGTTAGGATGAAAAAGACTTGACATACAAAAACTACTGTTAACTCCATTTAGAATCAAATTAATTCGACTCAAACAATCCTTTTCAAAATGATCTTTGTTTCCTTTCACTCCAGCCTAGCACAGGAAAATCAGTGTTTTTAGCACCACTTAATTTAGACCATTTTAAGTTGTCTGATGAATCTGATAATTCAGCTTGTCCTCTACTGTTTCAGCTACTAAGGAAATTCCAGTTAGGAACTGCTAGATCAGATATCCTGTGTCTCAGCTGACCCAAAATCCCCATGATGGTTTTAGCACCATTCTTAAGAGAACCATGCAGACTTAGTGAATAACAGACTTGTTTATCTGAATACTGTGGAGCATTTAATTTAAAGGATATTGGCATCAGTATGAGAAAGCTCAGAATTAGAGGATGATGTTTGAATATTCTTTATTTTTGCTACTAGTAGAGCAATTCATTACTAACAATTCAGTAGAAAACAGAAGTTTAATAGATCCCTCTTTCTGGTGGGAAAGTCTCTCCACCAAAATCATGAAGTAAATATCTTTCTAGGACCTTTAAATGGTTTTTTCCTAAACTCTAGTTTCTAAGGTTCATGTATGTTCCTCCCACTGTGCACTGAGCAAAGCTGAATAATCCTGCAGCAAGAACTTGTGCTTGTGCTGCTGCTCACAAGCCTCGTGGTGTGATCTTGGTGCAAAAACAACGGTACAAAATTGAAAAAGACCACGAATTTTACTCCAGCCCCAGGATTTTCTAAAAGCACATACTCTCAGCCTAGTTTGTGTTAAGACTGTTTTTTCAGATCCCTGACAGGGTGTAAAATTACAGACTGGTCAATGCAGATAAAGCTGACACACATTTTCAAGCACAGTGAGAATTTAGGGCTATATTTAACAAAAACACTGAGTTCTGTGTTTGGGGAATACACTCTGCCTCCATACCCAAAAGAGTCACCAGAATCCAAATTCTCTCTGGCTTCTCCTGTTGATCAGATCCCACGTACTGGTTTCAAATTTTATCAGATTGTGCCTGTTTAGGGAAAGAGGGATGTTTTTGAAGTAAATACATGGAAGATAGGCTTTTAAAATGCATCCAATTTTTAACTCTCAAGGACTGGGTGTCTTCTCTCCATAGAGCTGCTAAAAATGCAGCATTGGATTTCCTTTTCATGCGAGGGAAAATGTGCAGTCTTGACAAGCTGGGGAGAAGGGACATATTCTGATGTTGCCTCGAGCACATCTGTGCACAGAGCTATTTCTGCCTTTATCTCACAGCTGATAACATTCGACCTCTAGAGTAAGGTTTTTGAGGGAGCTGCGGACCAAATGCTGAGTTCTCAAAATCTGTTGGTAAATATCAGAGTAGAACTGCTGGTACAGTGAAAAACCTGGGCAAAGTGACTCTTCGTAACACTGAAAATTAGGTTCCCTCCCCAAACAAATGTACTGGCTGTATTGTATTGACTTCTAAACATTTGCAATTAATATTCTAAAGTCCATTTCTTTGAGTCATATGTGTCAGGAATCTCTCCCTGGTGGTAATGGCTGTTGCTGTTCTGGGGAGCACAGAGCACTTTCTGGATTTTACTGAGATAGTTTGTATTATCTGACATTTCTGCAGGCAACGTTTGCTTAGCGGTGAATTGGATTGTAAATTCTAGAGCTGTGAAGTTGTAGGAAACAGGAGTCTTGGCAAATTTCTAAATCAAGCTCTGGTAAGGAGTGAGTGGGAATTTAATGAATACAGATTGTGGAGTCAATCTCTTAATGTGTTTTGATTAGGGTAAAGTGTCTATACAATGGGGGTTTTTATTACACCACTAGGTATGACAACACTGAAATTTATTGTGTGTTCCTATTTGTATTATTCTTCAAAATATTAGCCATATTCTTAAATTTATTTTCCCTGTCAAAAGAGCAACATTTCAAGTCATGCTCAAGGAAAGATGGTAACAGCCAGTAGAAGGAGGAAGCAGACACTTTTCAGGCAGCAATGGCTGCAGGATGCCCAGGAATGGCAGCAGGTATTTGGCTGAATAGTTCACATGGCAGAGTTTAGAGTCAGGACCTACCCTGGTAGGGATCAAGAGCAAGCACAGGACTGCACCCAGGTACTGTAAATCTGTAGTTCTGCCTCCAGGGAACTCCTGTCTTTATATTGAAGTAATTTATGCTTATCAGAAAGAGAAACAAAAAACCCTGGATGGACGATCTGAATTCTAATTCTAATGTTGATGTTGAGGCTCCCTGTGGCCCTGGACAGTTGATATTTACTGTGTGCTTTGTGCCAGTGTCTCCCTGTGCAGTTTGCCACAGGCATTTAAGTGATAGGCTTTGTCCTTAAAAAAGGTGAAAGAAAGAGGCCAAAGCTGAAAGAAAAAATTGTTGGTATTCTCTCAGTGTACGTTGAACAGATTCTTGTGCTACAAATTGCTTCATTACAAGATAGATGATTCTAGAAATCAGATCCTACTCAGTAAGTGCATCACAAAATATTCCTATCTATTATTTAAGATGCTGTTTCCTTATAAACAAAACTTGGTTAATCTCTTTAAGGGCTGAAAGGTTTGTATGAACTCCACAGTTACTGTTAATGACTTCTGGAGATGAAAAATTGTACTGAAATACAGGCCAGTTGTTTTTGTTGTCAGGGTGTTTTTGGTTTGGTTTGGTTTAGCTTTTAGCTTTTCTGTAAGTTCTTCAGTTTGGAAAACAGAATTTGAGTTACACTGGTCATGAGTTTTTGCTTATCCCTTTATTAACAAAGCTTCAGCTTTTGCCTGATTAAAGGCTGCCTTATGGTAGATTTGGTCCATGTATGAATTTTCCCAGCTATCAAGATGGTAGTTGTATTTCAAACTGAAATAGTCCCATCTGATCTGCTATGCGAGCCAATAATAAATGGCAAAGTACTCAATTCAGAAAAATAAAATTATGGGTATTTTTTCCTTACTCCATTTTGTTCTGTGCAGTTCATCTTGGGTTGGGGAGAGAAACAAATATTCTTATGGAGAGCAAAGAAACAGTGCAAATATGTTTATGTATTTCTAATTTTGTCTTGGGTGTTGAATTGCCCTGGGTTCAGTTGCATAATGATAAGTAAAGCAACTGGACACAATCCAGTGCAAAGTGATGCATGAAACCAGCACTTTTCCCCCCTAGTGTGTGAAAATTTGTATCAGCAAGAAACAGATAGTGTAACTTGTATGTAGCTGGAGAACCGCCTGCATTTTGATACCTACATGCTTTTAAAATGACTCGTTCCTGGTGCAGACACCAGATCCCCAGCGCTGGAGCCCAGCAGTGACACGCTGGCTCTGGGCTGCCTTAACCCTCCGTGCGCTGCCGCGACCCGGCAGCGGGGACCGGAGGGGCTTGGGCAAGGCCGGACGAAGGTGGTTATTGGGTGGGGCTAAAACCCGATATTCCACCTCACAAATCCGTGCTGGAGCCAGGGTTAGAGCCTGGGTTAGGTCTGAACTCCGCTACCTTCTCGTCACAAACCCTGCACGCCAGGTCCTCATCCCTGGAACTTCGGTGTGTAACTGCCTGGGGTGGCCTGGCTGCACAACCCAACCAGTGCTCAGCCACCTTCTGTCCAGGGGATGGGACAAGGTGCTGCCTTTTTAAGGAAAAGGCCAGTCATTGCTTTTCTGCTGCCAATCATATATACTAGTTGTTACACACTCAACAGTTATTAAAAAAACCCCACTTGTGGTAATGATTTTGTTCTTTAAGCATCTTTCACCTGGAAAACCTGATATGTGACTTTCTGTCAACTACGTAACAGGAAACACTCCTGAAATAAAAACCCTTTGCTGTTTAAAGAAAATCACTTTTTAAAAATAAATGTTACCTTTAAATCAACCCTCTAGCATCAGATAGAGAATAATCAGAGAATAGTTTCTCTGTTTTGCCTTCTTCTAGAAAAGTAAGAAATGTAAAGCTTTCTGTTTTTCATGCTGCTCCCCAACAGCTACTTTTATATGGCATAGAATAACAGTATTTGTATGAAAGAAGGAGGGGGAGGTTCAGTTCTAGAATGAATCTCCTGTTTAGTTCTGGTTTTATGTTGTTTTTTCCAAATCCACATCCAATCTCTGGGAGGTGGATCTTGTAGTAGGATTTGAAGCAGTGCAAGAATAAGTATGTAAATAAATCAGATTAGTGTCAGGAGTGGGGAATGTTTTAAGTAATGTTACAGACTAAGCCAGTGTAAAAATGTGGGTAAAGATCATGCAGATTTTGGCTATTGCCAATCAGTCAGTCAGCAGCTCTGCACTTAGGTTTTTCACAGTGTGACTCTTTTAAATAAGACACAAACATACAAACACATCGTAGATTTATCTTTCTTTGGTAGGTAAAGGTCTGGAGCCTAATTGCAATTAGACGTAGCTGTTTATGGCTGGCTTACAGACCTCCCAAAGCTGAACCAGCAATGGCAAAGTGAGAACGTCTTTCCCCACTGTGAGAGACAGCGCTGACCTTTGAGTGTTCAGCAGGCCTTTGGGAAATGGCTGAGATTTATGAATCACTTGGATTGTTTGGATTGACAGAAAGACAACTGAAAAGATGGTAAGTCATCATGAATGTGGGAGTTCATCTCTGTGATCTCTGAGTGCTGTTTAAAGGCTCATTATTTGTTCCCAAGTGACTGAAACAGCAGGGTGGGAACTGAGGTCTTACAGGTTTTTTATTTTTTTTTTTAGATGTACAATATTTCACTTTTGGATGAGGTTTCACTTAAACTGTACCCTTAGAGCAGTCAGTTGTGGAGTATTCTGCTCTTACAAAGGTCCAAGGAGTGCTTGGACCTTTGTAAGAGCAGAATACTCCACAATGGTGGAAATTGTTGATGAAGCAGTAGAGGGATCAAGCTGGGCAAATTACTCCAACTAAAACCAAAGCAGACGGATAAACGTTGTCTCCTCCTGCTCAACTGAGCTATTCAGCGGTGGCTAAAAGTTGTCACCAGGGCTGAGGGGCACAGTGCCATCTGAGGCTTTGTGATGGCTTTGGTGCTGCTGTGTGCCCCTGGAGAGTGATACAGAGCAGGGCAGTGGACTTTTATTAATCCCGAATATGCACCTTGCACTCTGTGACACATTCTTGGTATGCAACAGTCAACAACCATGGAACTTGTCTGTGTGCAAACTCATTGAATTCTGCACCTACTTGACAGTCAGTCTTTGCAGATTAGATTATTTTTTGAGTCCTCTGTGATCTTGGAGCGGGCAAGATTTGCCTAAGAGGAAATGTCATAAGAATAGGATGGAAAAGAAGAGTGAATTCTGTTGCTTAAAGGCTGGTCCTGCTAGAATAGAAGGGATAATGCACTAATCAAATTTTGACAAGGTATTAAGGAGAAAAGATGGGAAGGCATTTTTGAACTGCCTGAACTAAAGCCGGATGCCTGAAAAATAAAGCAGTTCTTATGCATAAACATAATTTTGATTTAGTTGGCATTACCCAGGGATAAGTCATACAACTCTAGCAGCCACAAACGTCAGTGCATGAAAGAATGGGCCTCACGCATGCTGGTGGTGCCAAGAAATCGGGGGGACCACCTGTTCCAAGATGAAGTGCAATATAAATAAATACAGATACCTCATCTCGCCCAGCTGGTACCAGCACAGGTAGCACGTGTTGCGTGAGATGCATGTGGACATGATTACATGACTAAAGCATACGGATCTGACCTGCTTGTACAGGACAAAGAGAAGTAACAGAGGGAGTGATCATCATAAAGAACGGTTTAGGGAGAATGTTTCACTGTGATCAGTCTTTCCTTCCCTGTGATATTTATGTAAATGTAAGTTCTTCAAACAAAGGCTGGTTTTCAGGCTGCAGGGAAGGACAGGTGATCCATGAATTGCACTCTGCAGTGGGGCTCTGCTGCTGCCACGGTGGAAAAGACGGGGAGATGACAGTATTAGACTTGTCAGACAGGGCTTGGCTTGTTGAGTCCTCTTCCTTTGTGCTTTCTGAGAGACAATACAGCCAAAGCAGAGAATGGAGACTGAAGAGAAATAAATAGGCAGGGAACAGGAAATGACCAAGACAGAAAAATAACGAGAGTGAAAAGGTGAACAAGATCTTATTGTGTACTACATGTTCGAGGTGATCTCACCTTTCTCCTTTCAGCTGCCATTGTCTGAGCCTGGCAGGAAGAGCAGGACAAGGCTGGTAACCTCCAAACACTGAGTTACAAGCTCTGACAGGACTGACATCAGTGTGTTAAGATGACTCTTGGCTCCCCCAGTTTTCTTTCTCTTACTATGTTTCCTTAATATGTTTGTTACACCTCATAAGGCTTCTTCAAATGTGAAGCCTTTAGACGTGGAGGATTTGCATTGATGTAGGGAACACTTGCTCGAGGACTAAGAGTGTGCAGTCCTTGCCCAGCTCGGCTCTCAGCCTCTGGCCTGTCCCCAGCCAAGCTGCGCGTCCCTTCGGAATGCCCAGCCCCACATCCCGCCGTTGGAAATGCCCAACTCCACATCCCGATGCTGGGAATGCACAATTCCATATCTCGCAGTTGGGAATGCACAACTCCACATCCCGATGCTGGGAATGCACAATTCCATATCTCGCAGTTGGGAATGCACAACTCCACATCCCGATGCTGGGAATGCACAATTCCATATCTCGCAGTTGGGAATGCACAACTCCACATCCCGACGCTGGGAATGCCCAGCCCCGCATCCCGCCGCCGGGAATGCCCCGCTCCCGGCGCAGGGAGGCTGCTGAGCGCCACCTCGTGTCTGCCGTGCTGCGGCCACGGCCGCGGGGTTTTTGGGGAGGGAGGGTGGCTGGGTGGTCCCTCGGGGCCGGGAAGCAGCAGGATCAGGCGGGATCAGGTGCTGAGCTCTGCCTTCCCGCAGAACTCTCGGCAGCCGCCGGGCTCTGCGTGCGAGCGGCACAGACAAGCTGAGGTCGTAAGCAGGTAAAAAATCGAGCCTCTAAAAACATTTGTAAATCATATTTTATGGGAAAAGCTGTCCCTCTTACACTGCTGAGTTAGCCAGGAGGATGGACACGGGGATTTGTTGATAAGTCACTAAATCCTGCTCTGCAGTGCAAAAATCGAGGGACAAAATATCAGTAGCAAGGTCCAGGAAGCTTCCAGGGCTGCCCCACTTCCCAGCAACACTGTTTCGCGTCACCTCTGTCTGTGACTCCTCTGGTTCCCTCAGGTGAGCACAGAGCTGCCCTGACATAACCCAGACCCCTTCCATCCTGCCAGGGTGTCTTGTACGTGATCCTTCATCCCACTGCCATCTTTCCTAGTGCACTTCTCTGCAGTGGAGGTTCAGTTTGCCAGAAAGATTTTTCCCTATAGTGTTGGTTCTCTCATCAAGCTGTGAAAAGCTCCCATTGGCATCACTACCTGAATCATATCACCCATGCTAAACGCTATGTAGGTGCCTTCTATTTTGTAGACAGACACTGGATCCTCAAATGAATGAAGAACCCAACTTCAAACAAAGCAGTTCTTTGGGATTTGAAATATTCTGCAGTGTCATATCCACTGGGACACAGGAGTTTCCAAGTGCACAGGCAGGGCCTATTGGAATTATGCTTATTCTCAGAGAAAAAGTCACCTTATCCTGACAGGCTACAAGTTACATAGGATTTTGTGATTAAATCAAAATCATTCATACCAATTTCATGTTCAAAACTCCAGAAAAATAAGAAAAGATTTCTGTGGTGGAAAACCCAGGTGGGCAGTGTGAGAGCTCCAGAGTCAGATTATGATATCATTGGGGAAGGGCTGAAAAACAACACTAACAGAGTGAGATCAAACCACAGCACGTGTTGTTGTTACACGTGTTGTTGTTACTGTTACTAATACTGTTTCCACAAATGTTTGAGACGTTGTGGGTACTTCTCAGGCATAAAAGAAAGAATTACATTTGGCCAGGTAGTTCACAGTGGGATATGAGCTTTTTTTCCCCTGTTTGACATGGAAACAAATCAAATAAACACAACATTAGCAATTATTTGGCTTCCTGTTGAGAACATGTTATGTAACTACTCTGGCTTTCTTTCCTCATAACATAGGGTGGGGAAGATGATCACTGTAGAGAAAAGAATAATACAGACATTCAGCCACCCTGCAGCATTTCAGAGAATCACCTTTGGCAGGTACAGAAAAGGTGTCCTTGAACTCGCACAGCGTCACAGCGGGAGTTCTTTATCGCATTCCGTACTGTGATAAAAGAGCAGAATCAATAACTCAGAGAATGGGGGCTGAGCAGCTGATGCTGAATAGAAGTCTTAGAAGGTAAAGGGTATTTGAGAAGAACATAATAAGCAACCCAAGTTTCTCCAGCCCTCTGTAACCCATGTTTAATTTCAGGTAGCAAGGGCCAGCCTACAGGAGGGTTACTCGAGATTTATACCAATATAAGCAAGAATAGAAAAAACAGGCACTGGAAGAATGAAAATTCAGCCATAAGATTGTAGAGAATAAAATGTCATCCAATGATTAGTTTGGACAATGGAACAGAGTGCATTACGTTTGAAAAGGGAGAGCCACACTGCACCATTAGGTGCTCCAGTGCTGCAGAAGGGGACTGGAGAGGAGGAGCCGGTCCATCTACACACCTACACACATCGTTCTACCCATCAGGGCACCCAGGTACAAATCCCAGCTGTCTGGGAGGAGAAAAACATCATTAGGCTATGTCTCATGCAATGCACCCTGCACTTCCCAGGCAGATTTAATTTTTTGGAGGTGCAATTGAACAACTGGCAAAGGCCCAGTGCTTCAGAGAAATGTGGAAAACTTTGGAAACTAACTTATGCAGCAATGAGGGTGTGCTGCGAGGAGCCTGCTGGTCCCTTGCTGGTGGAACGCTTTGGCAATCAGAAAACTCTGTGAAGCATGGCATCCACACACAAGAAATACAGAACAAGAGAGATGTAGTCTTGTTTCAAGCCTCTTTTGGTATATCCCAAACATTTATTGCCCACAGACTCTTTCTTAGTTATGGAACTCTTCTGTGGGAATATCAGGTTCCGTATAAGGACTGTTTAGGTTCTCTGCCCTTACTGCTCCCTTTGAAAGACCATGCAAACGTGTGATCTCCTTCCATAGCTAGAAGTGTTTTCTATAATTTTCAGTCTAAACGTGCTGTTGATCAGATTATAAAAATTTTATCTCACAGTCATGTTAACCTTTAACTTAGTTCTTTTCCCATTCTATTTATCTAAAGACCTATTTATAAAGGACTTGCATAGATCTATTTATAAAGGACCTGCATATTGTTCCTCCACTGTCACACTGAAGAAGTCATGTTCTTTTTATCTCTCCCTAAGACTGCTAATTCTGTAATTGCTCTAATAGCCAGTCTGCACTGATTCCAGTTTAAGCTAATCTTTTTCAACACTGTTGACAGGAACTGTATAAATATTTCACACAAAATCTTACCAGTGCCTTGTCTAAAAGTGCCAATATTTCCTTCTCTGCTAAAAATCTCACCTAACCCATCTGAACACTACATTATCTGTTTCCACAGCTGTGTTGTGCTGGCAGATCTGGCACACCGTCAGTCTATCAGAACACTCGGATCTTTTTCCTTCTCTGTTGCTTCCAGCTGATGAATCCCAAGAACATGACTTTGCAGTTCACATTATTAAATTTCTATCACTGCAGGCAAGAAGGTCATCTAATTCCAGTGTGGTGATCTGGGCCTCCTCAGGCCTGGCAATACCTTCCAGCCTTTTATCACATGCACAATTTTTGAGGCTGGGTCTGGTTGTGTTCCTAGTTGATGGAAATGTAGATTATATGGTATTGCTCCGAAGTGGGATCCCTGAGGAACACTGGCGGGTAATTTGCTCCATTCTTGTAACTCCTTTTTATTATAACCTGTTGCTCTTTCTTCATATTGTTTTTATATTAATCCCTATCACCTCCACTTTCAGTAATGATTTCCTGCAGAGCACTGTATCAAATGATCTGTTTGAACTTCAATAGACTGAGTTCACTGCATTATTTCAATCTGGAGAGACAATTATCTTACTCAAGATACACCAGCTCAGTCTGATATCCTCTGCTCTGGTAAACCATGTATGTTTTCTCACATTCTGTTTGCCTCTCTACAATTAATTGTTCTTTCTTTCAAAATTTATTCTGAGACTTGGCATTATACTGAATTTTTAAAATACATTTTAGAATATGTATACTTTCTAAAAATACATTTCAGAATATAAACATTGCACTTGCTATGCCAAAGTCCTAGGCAAGCTTTCATTGAAATTCATTAAACACTAGCTGCTTTTACTTGTAAATTCATATACCAGTTATTTCAGTATGCTAGGGAGGAGATTGTATGTATTCCTCAATAGTTTTTTGCATGAAGAAGTTCTTTCTCCTAAGACTTGTAATTTCTGTTACACTACAGCTTCCTTTATATGTCATTCCCATCTGTTATTAGCCTGATGTCAAAGCAAAGGATCATTGCTTATTCTCAAGCAACACCATCTCTTGTTAGCTGATTTGTTATTAAAGGAAAATCACCTTATACCATTCCTGTGCCTTTGATGGAGCTCTGCCATCACTGGTGGCATTTATTTTCTGCTTTAAGTCTGGGAAGTTGAAGTCTTCCTTAAAAAAGGAATTGCAGTTTTTCTTTTCCTGTAATTTTACATCCCTTATAATTTATATTCAAGTTTGAATAAAGGAAGGAAGCTGTAAGAGATCCTCAGCACTATCTGCCGGGGCAGTGTCTTGGTTTCAAAGACAGGTATTTGCTAAAGAAGGCAGAAGCCCCCTTTAGAATAGGAGAATGTAACCCCCTTCCCTCCGAATTGGCAAAAGTTTGAAATCAAGGGGCTTTCAGGCAATGGTATGAGAAAAGAGGAATAGCAGTCCTTTACTAATATATTTATATATATAATGGAACAGGCAAAAAACAACAACAATGGTAACCGTAACAAATAAGAACAGACAAACTCACGGAGTCTCTTCCCGCTCTGTTGGCAATTCCCCTTTGGTGCAGTCACGGTCACAGCCGGCAGGGGCACTGGTGCTCCCGGTGCACAGGGAGGGTGCGATGACTCCCCTGAGAGGGGAAAATGGGCTCAGGAATCCCGAGTTTCCTTCCCTTGAGACACTGGAGCAGATGGTGGCGAGTTGGTAGAAACACGCAGCTGAAGACAGAAGCCCACGGTGGAGGAAGATTCTTCCTGAAGCTCCAGCAGCCTCTCTCCCTCTCCTCTGGATGTCCAGAAGTGAAGAAGTGTTCTCCAGCTGTGTTTAGCCCCTTTTAACTGGTCCCATTCCCCCAGTATCTCTGCCCCCCCTCTGAGGGAAAATCTCAGATACCAGGAAATCTTAGATAAGGGCTAGCTAGCCGCACCCACCCCAGAGCCAACTCTATGTTTTTCTTAATCACTCACCCCTTATCACTTCTGGACAACTAATCACCCACCCATTATCACTTCCCAGCAACAAGAATGGGGAAAAATTTCTAAGACAGGGAGACAAACAAAAAAAGAAGAAGTATCCCAAACCCCAACAGGCAGTTTTTGTCATCTCTAGTCTGAGTAATTTCCACCCAAACAGAATTTGTTTGGTCAATGCAATCACAGATTTCTTTACAGTCAGCCATTTCCTCAACATTCAGTGACACCCTCCCTCTCCTCTCATTTCTCTCTTCCCTAACAAACTCCCTATGTACTGCATTAGTGGGAATATTCTGTTCTCAGCAGAAATGCAGAAGAGCTCTCCATGCTCCAGCAGAGCTGCTGATGAGCTTCTGACGTCTCATCTTGCCTCTGACATTGCCACTCTGTCTGTGCAAGACAACTTTCAAGGGAGACAGGGCATGTCCTGTGCGAGGCACAGGGGGACGCTGTGCCCTGCCAGTGCCCAGGCGGTAACCAAACACTTTTTACAATCAAAGATGACCTGAAAATAGACATTTGATAGGTTAGTTGCCTGTGTGAACACCCTGACTCCACAGGTCCTCAGGCCTTGACTACCCTCTCAGGGTTGTCATAGAGAAGTATTAATATGAAGAAAGACACAGAACGACTGATTTTTGTGCTTATTGATTTGTTCCCCTGTGGATGTCATATTTCCAGTATTTTTCTGGCATTCACAGCCGATGAGAATAGTCAGGGCACTTCCTATGGAGAGATCTACTTGAGCTAATCTGCACATCTTGTTCTTCAAAGAAATTATTTTAACCATTCATTGAGGTTATAAATTTCATCAGAGCCAGGGGAGAAATATACTCCTACATACCTGATCCCCTGAATCCACCACAGATTTGCTTCTTGGCACTGGCTGCAACATCAAACAAAAAATAAAGGACTTGTTGAGAAATGACATTGCTGGAGTTCTTTTGGCCCCAGTCACTCGTGTCTGCACACACCCAGTTGCTGTGGCTGGGAGTGTCTCCAGACAGAGCTGGATGATGCAAAGCGTTTTCCAAATGTTTGCACAATGAAGAATTGCCATCATAGGCTCAGGAGCAATTGTTTTCAGAAAGTAAATATTGTGCATTTCTAGATTAGATAATAGCTATGGGCAGCACGCGTTGTGGCTGGAGCCTGAAGGCAAAGCACAGCAGCAAGTCTGAAGAGCAGTTCTTGTCTCCTACATGAGGATGAGACTTAGGCTGTGCAGCTCAAGGAAAGCTCTCCCTCTCACCCATTACCACTGGCTGCAATGCATTACGCTTCATTTTTCAGAGATGTAAAATTAAATTAGACAGGAGGACAGCAGCAAAAGGTTCAGTGAGTTGGAGAAAGAGTAATAAGTTTGTATCTGATTCATCTTCAAACCATTCCATCAGATCAAAAATAGCCTCAGTTCTCTTCAAAGTGCCAGCAGTTCCACAGTGTTTATGGTTTAGCAGCTCTGATCAGAACTTCTGCATTTCTCCATGCAGCAAGAACAGTTCTTTAGCTGCAACATTATTAAGTCAGATACAATAACTCTCCTGTTATCTGGTAACACTTTTGGACTATGTTTCCTTATTGCTCTTCTTATGCCTTTCCATCGTAGTATGTTACAGAAAGGATTGGCATTTACCTGCCACATCGTATCTGCAAAATGCTTTGGTAAGTCTTAATTAGTAGTTCTCAGAGTGTGTTAGGAGGTCGTTTCTCAACAGAGAGGATTGGAACAGCAATTAGTATTGAAATGTCCTACTGGTATTTCTGTGGGCTGTTTGATGCTCAGAATATTTTTTGAAGAGATATTTGGTCAGAGGCACATCTTTTGAGGAGTTTGGGGATTGATTACTGCAAAAGGGCAATACAGTTTGAAGTCATGCTACCAGTGCAATAGTTTCTAAAAAGATAGAATGGTTGGCAAAGAATTTTTGGCCTACTGGTAACAAAGTGTATGGGCCTTCTTCCTACCAGCAGAGTGTCAGGAAACGATCCAAATTTTTTTGTTGTCTTGGCGAGGCACCTGCATCTCTAAGAGTTCATTTTGCTTGCCTGTGCTGAAAGGTGGCTGAGACAGGAGGTTGTTTCACCTGGGGGAAGAAATACATGTGGGAAGTGGCTGCTGAAATAAACTCTTCATCTTGTGTCTACAGTTTTAGGATGCAGAGTGAACAGGACTCTTACCTGAAACAGTCCAGCTTGTGGGATTCATAGCAGTAATTCTGTGCAATGTTTAATGCCGCTTGAGCTGGAAGCCCCCTTGCGTAGACAGGATTTTGTCCATGATTTCAGCTCTTAGGCTGAGTGTCGCTGCAAATAGTGCTGTAATTAAACACTGATGAAGAAAATTGGGCAAACGTGTGCTCTGTTTCTGAACATCCTCTTGTAGCTTCAGCTCAGGGGGAGCTTTGCACATGCAACAGTACATGTGACAGCTTAATAGAGATGACAAGGATACGACAGTATTAATGATACTCTAATTAATACCAGCAGTATCTTAATAGTACCTAACTGCCAATATATGTCCCAGGTCCAATTCAGGATGACTGACTGGTTTAGAAAAACACGTTTTGGTGCCTTTACAGTCAAGGCAATTACTGGTTCAGCTTTTTGTAGTCTGCAGCATCAATCCAGGTCTTTTCAAATCATTATATTCACGTTGGTTTTTCGATAAAATAAACTTTGCAATGGAAACTCTTGTTCTGACTGCCAGGCAGTATTACCACATCAGGGTTGTGACCCTGTAAGATGCACATGAGTCAGCATTGAGTTGAAGTTCTGACTGCAGAATTAAAGTACAAAGACTTATTTGGCTTGTGGGGTAGAGAAGTCTTATTCAATGCCTCACATCTCATCCCATAAGCTGATGATGCACAATGTGAGTTTCCAGGGGATATTTGCGTGAGGGTTGAGCAGAAGGGAAGGTCCCAGCACCTTAGCCTGTTTTTTAATTCACCATAGATTCATTAGCATTTAGGGAAAATGTTTTATGAGTGATCACACACTTCTTTGTTCAAAACTGTATAGTAATGTGAACTACATGTCACTGAAAATACAGAATAATCTTTCCTGTTTACAGAACTAGACAGTCTAGACTCCAATTTATTTATGGTATTTGTTTAAAGCTTCATTTTGACCTAGATCCAGTTCTCATTTCTGAAAGCTACATGAAGTTCTAACTTGCAGCAATTTTCTTCTTAAGGCTGTTAATGTATATTTATGTAAAATCAAGAATTCCAGTCTCTTATTACATGAACCATGTAGTATTTTTAATAAGCGTCAATTGATTCTATGTAGAATTATGCACAGGATATCGCAGGCAGAGGGGGAGAAACCCTTGTGGTCCATACACGTTTGTTATTAACTGCTTTAACTTGACCTACTGGGTTTTATAAGCAGCAGTGTCAGGGGAATTAATTGCATCAGAGTCTGTGGAGAAAAAAATCAAGGAAGAATTCTATTCACCCCAAATTAAGCTTTAGTACTGCAAAGCT
The DNA here is from genome assembly GCA_013400735.1 of Pomatostomus ruficeps. Lineage (NCBI taxonomy): Eukaryota > Metazoa > Chordata > Aves > Passeriformes > Timaliidae > Pomatostomus > Pomatostomus ruficeps. The sequence goes on from VYZT01026491.1 coordinate 80,362, forward strand.
GTCATTATGTGTATCAAAGGCTGTTGAAAGTCATGTTGCTGGGAATAACTAGGGGGCTTGTTAATGCAGTCATGATCATCTTTCTGACAGAAGCTCACTTTCAGGAAATGTGATATGAAATTTTCCTTAGGTTCTCATCTCATTCCCATACTGTGTTTATTTCACTCTGAGTGTGCTTCATCTTTAATTTCTCAGTTAGGAACTAATTTCTCAGTATCTATAAAACTGTATAATGAAAGATGAGCAAATCTGGAAGGAGTCTTAAGTGAATGCAAGTTACATTTTCTTTTCCTGGTTTTAGGAAAGGGAGTTTCCTCCACTTATTTGGGCTGAGGCCCTTGCATAAATAGGATCAGCCTGTGCTTCTAAACATAGCCACAGATTCTGATTTCTGCTTCTTGTAGTTCCGTTTGAAAGGCACTGTTTTCTTCCACGTTCTTTGTGAGTGGGTGTATTTCTTCCTTTCTAGTAATCTCTGCAATATCTTCTCATTCACCCTGTGGATGGCCGGAACTGCCGTTCAGTCTGGAGCAGTGAAACAAAGGGCAGAGTCAATGGGGGATTCTGCCGCCAGCTTAAAGGCTTATCATTTGTAGCACTAATGTAGACATTGTTTCACTGGGATTTTATATGCATTCTTACACATGTGTGACTATCATGTGCAAATCTATCTGTGGAATTCTGTTCCATCCTTCCTCGGTAATATTTTTTTAAGATCAGGCAGGAGCCTGAGTTCTTTTGACAAATGTAGTTTCATGAAGCAAAAAGCAAAAGCATATCAATAATAATGCAGTAGACAGAGAACACAGGAATGACTGTTCTACTTCAGATCCATTTGACTGTGTCTCCTTTATGCTGAAATCACTGCGCAAAACAATCAGATGCAGTGTAAGAGTCTCTTTCTGTAAATAAACATGGCTATATATGATAGCTGTTCCCGGGCCAGATGATGAATTAGACTCAAAATTGCATACACAAAATGCATGACCAATTGCATATTTTAATTTGTAATTATCACAAGTGCTTATGCTAATTGCTTGTTGTGCAGTAGCAGTAAAATAAAACAACTGGTTTAGTGTTTGCTGTCAATCCATTTTCAGTGTAGAACAACTGATTTATCAGTCCTCTGAACCAATGAATATTCTTTCTCTGTGTGAGTGATCTATATATACCTAGAAATCATTAAATGCAAGATTTCTTCAACACAGGATCAGCAAATCCATAAGTTATTATGTACCTGCTATGTTTCAAATGGTGACCTTCACAACTGTGTCTTATTTAGACTTTTGCCTCTAGCAGCGGGCTGAGCATTGTGTTTTCATTGTACAGCACTAAACATACTTTCTCTGATATTCTGTAATGTCATGCAGTTCTATACAGCAGCACAAAACTCTCCTTAAGGGAAGAAAATAGCCACAGCCGTCTGGAAAGGTACTGAATCTCTCAGAAGTGGACAAAGTGTTTTTCAGACAAGGACAGCAATGACAGAGCAGAAAAGAAGTTAGGGCACATATGGGAAACAGCACCCCTTGGTGAGCTCTCTGGACACCAAAGCAATCTGTGGCAGAGCTCCTGTGCGTTTCTCACTCAGAGTTTGGTCTGCAAGGAGACCTGTGTGCGTTAATCGAGCCACCTGCATAAGTGCCACAGCACCAGAGCGTGCAGCGGGGAGCCTGGATTCAGCTCTCTGTGGGAGTCAGTGGCAGGTGATGGTGGGGCACACGCAGGATCTCCTGCCTTGCCATGATCAGCTTGATGTTCTAGAGACCTTCCCGCTTGTTGTGGTTTAACCCCAGATGGAAACTCAGCCCCACGCAGCTGCTCACTCACACCTGCCCAGTGGGGTGGGGAGAGAATTGAAAGGGTAAAAGTGAGGAAACTCATGAGTTGTGATAAAGACAGTTTAATGGGTAAAGAAAATCCACACCCACAGGCAAAGCAAAACAAGGAATTCATTCACCACTTCCCATGGGCAGGCAGGTTCAGCCATCCCAGGACAGCAGAGCTCCATCACATGTAACAGTGACTGGGGAAGGCAAATGACACCACTCCAAAAGTCCCTCCTTCTCTATTCTTCCACCAGCTTTAAACATGGAACATGAAGCCTTGTGGTCTGGGATATCCCTGGGGTCAGCTGGGGTCAGCTGTCCTGGCTGTGTCCCCTCCCAGCTCCTTGTGCACCCCCATTCCCCTGCCTGGTGTGTGCGGTGAGGAGCAGCAAAGGGCTGGACTCTGTGAGCTCTGCTCAGCAATAACTAAAACATCTCGTGTTATCAACACTGTTTCCACCACAAATACAAAACACAGCCCCATGCAAGCTACTGTGAGGGAAATTAACTCTATCCCAGCCAAACCAGCACACTTCTCCACTTTCTCTCCCATTAGCACCTCATCTACAGGATAAGGCTCACAGTAAGAGGCCAGGAATCCTCAGAGTGGATATTTCCTCTGCAGTGGGTCTGCCCAGGCAGGGAATCTGGATCAGCATGGAGAATGTTAACAGATGGCTGCCAGGCTCGTGTTTGCCAGCTGGAGAAAAGCACAATGCAGCAGGGATGTGTGTCCAAGCCCTTTGCCAGTGGTGGGACCAGCCAGTGAAGGGGAAAGCTCTTGTAACTCCAACAACTATAAGCAAATCTAGTCAGAGGAAAAATGAAATCTCACACACTGATGTTACTGCTTATGCACAGAGAGCATTGGAATATTTTCTTGTATGACAGGAGTATTTAATATGTAGGAATGTAACGAGAGTTGTGTTAATTTGCTTGATAACCATAACATTTTCTATACCTATGTTCAGTGATTCAGCATTTTGAGACATGCCTTTGGAAAAAATAAATATGTCTAGTGGTTTGTGTGGGATAAAGATTAAATTAAAAAGTGGTCCATACTTTGGTAGATAGTTAAACTATAAATTTTAACCAGTGAAAGGGTAAAAGTGATAATCTTGCTTTTACCAGCTCAGCAGTAAGCAGAGCAGGTGCAAGCCATGTTTAATCCATGACCCCTGGGAAATGGTAATTTTCATTTTTGTTGTCTTCCTGTGCCAGATGCCAGGCTCTCCAAATTTCTAATTGAGAGCACTGACTAGAAAGACTGATAAGGCACAACTGAGCACCTGGGTCGCATCAAAATGAGAAAAGCTCTTTAACTGCTGCTTATTGTAATATCCCACTGTAGGCAACACCTGTGGTATGACTTTATAAATAGATAACCTGAGCTGTGCTCACACAAGGGTAATTCAGAAGTTGTCAGCTTGTTAGGCAGTTTTCCAGCCCTGTGCTGATGGCACATGCTCATAACCCAAGAGGAAATAATTCTTCATGTTTATATAGCACATTATGACATAAAGTTGTGGGGTTTTGTTATCTTTGAAATTGCTAGTCTGCTTCCGCATTAAAGGAAGTTTTAAGCAGATGTGATATTTAATGAATGAGATGAGACCTTTTCACTTTGGTAAAAGCTTTGAAAAGCAGCAAGGAGGTGAGCATTTTGAAAGATATCTTTTGTTCTCAGGTAGCTCATACTTATATAAGGTGGGCTCATTCCTGAAGTTTATCTGTTGAAAATATGGAATGTATTTCTCCATATCCTGGCACACGTGAGTAATGTCAATGACAAAAGCAGCTCTACTCCCTTGTAGGGTATGGCCAAAATCATATAGCGCAGAATGAAGGACACACAATGCTCCCATAACGTTGTAACAAGGGAGAGGAAGAAATATCCCACACGGCGAGCTGAGCTCAGCAAGTTGTTAGTGTTGGGGCTGGAAAACCAGCTACAGTGAATATGAGCTTTGCTTAAATTCTCACTGCCTTTTTATCTGTCTGTATTTTATAACCCCACAAGCAAAGCAACTTCACCTGTAAGACTACAAAACGTAAATAACTTTGTAAACCTGTTTCTGTTGGATTAGCTTTATTAAAAAGATAAAGGGACTGTGGAAGATAGAAGGGCTTTGATTCTTGGGTGATCTTTGGACTCTCAGACTGCAAGGATAAGGAAAACGAGCTCCATATTCCAGGTCTGTTTTTGAAAGTAACAAGTTAATAAGTAAACTTTTAAAATAAGGTGTTTAAAATGCATCTTATATTTGTTTTCGGTGAACTGTTCCTTGTCTGTGGCATAAGCTTTGCTCATTGGTTTTTGTTGCTTTCTCTGTAATAAAATTTCACTGAAGTATTTTATACCTCTTTCACTCTGATTACCAAATAGTACAGAAATTTACAACCAATTGTTACATTCTGTAAATCGTTCTTGTTCTGAATATGATCTTTTGAACCAATAATTATTAAAAATAATGAAAATATCAAAAGTTTTGTTTTCCAGTTTACATCTGCAGGATATATTGGTTTGTGTTTCTTCCTCAATTGTTAAGATTCTTTCTGATCCTGCTTAATTTGCCTTGATTGACCCAGTTCTTCTCTGTGTAATTGGTCATGTTGAAATGACAGTGCTCTGGAAGATAACATTCATTAATATAAGAAAAATACATAAGAAAACATTAACTTTTCAGTGCAAGGTACATCCTTCCCTTGCAATGATGCAATGAACTGCACCTTCCTCTAAATCTTGGATCCTTGTGCTTTTCTTCCATGAGTGCACATCAGCTAAAAACATTGAGCCACCAGCTGTCTCTCTGCTAGCATCTTCCTCACTCTATTTTTTTATCCTTTTCTGGATCTGCCCTCCAGATCCAAGTTCTTCTTTCAAAAATTCCTTTTGTCAGTATTACACATTATTTCCAAATTAGGATGAGCTTCCCCCTCACACAGAGGGGTCCTTAGCCTGAAGCCTTTGCTCATGCTTTCACCAAAACTAAGTGTGGAAGCCAGTGGGAGACTGTTCAAAGGGAATGCAAGTGGTCTAAGAGAATTTCTGGTTTAATTTTAGAGCAGTTGCATAGGATTGTGTTGTTAAAGATATTAAAAATGAAAGGTGAGTGCTGCATAGGTAAAAATCATCCTTTAATCTTCTGTGAGTTTCAGCTTGCTCAGTGTTAATAAGAACTGGTACTTGTATGAGATTTTTCTTGATTGTTTTCTATAAAGTTAGGTATAAAGTGGTATGGAAATGGAAAGGACTACCTTAATAGACAGGCTGATCAAGAATTCCCTGTTTGATAGGACTCCAAATAATTTTTTTCTTTCAACGGGTGACACATTCAATGGTGACATATAATACTCATCAAAATTTACTATTTGAATTCCTATTTAGAGAGACATGCAAATCATATTTTATCTTGTGCTCAAAAGTTTGTCCTCCTTTATTGAAAGGATTTGTGATGAAGAGATTCCTGCTGTTCAAGACATCTAGAAACAGACAATGCTTTTTTGGCCTTGTGTAAGCAGAGTTTACATCAGCAAACCCTTGGCTAAACAGGGCTAATTACAGGAGCGTTCTGCAGCCCGGGGAGGGGCTGTTTCTCAGAGGCACTGCCTGCTTCTGAGCCTTGTAGGTAGATTTACTGACCCCTCACACTGAGGCAGAAGTGGTGCTGAACTGTTCCTCTGCACAAGTGCTGTTCTCGTCACCTACACCTCCGGTGTAAAAACCCCCGGAGCCTCACACGGCAACATTTGCTTTTCTGAGCGGTCTCAGACAGGACGAGTTCTTGAGAGTTGCTGAGCAGCTTCCACAACTATTGCCTTAATGAAAGTATTGTGTGAGGAGGGGCTGAACTGCAACCTCGTTGTTTGATCTCTTGCTTCTTACTTGGTCTGTTTGTGAGAATATTCTTTCGGGTTTGCTTTTTTTTCCCTTGACACACATACAATGTATATTTAGATCAGGACTGCATTAGACATTCATTTGGGTAAATGGTTTCTCACTCTATTCTGTTCTGCTTTGCTGCATCTGGAGCAAAATTTAATAGTCCACGCAGTTTAATGTTTGCTAAAAATAAATAGGAGAGGGTGGAAGGAATTTCTAATGTAGCTGAGAAAGTTTTACAACAGCTTCTTCACACAAAAATCATAACTTTGCATTTCCTTTTGTGTTAATGGAAATTAATTAAATCTCCTATACCTTTGGAGGGAATAGACACACATCATTTCTCTCTTACGATTTTGGTGGAAGGTTCTATAGGAAGCTTTAAAATACAGATTTATCACCACAGATGTATCTTTTATTTCAGCATTAAGTAATTGTCAGTGGCATAAAAACCAGCTTCAAAATTGGCATGAATTGAAAATTTGGATGGCAACATCATCAGGGTAATATGTGGGGAAGAAATTTACCCACTTGTGACTCTGTGTGTAGTAAACCAGGATGGAATCCTGTTGAGAATGAATTTATACTAATGCTGGCACTTATGCTTCTTTGAGGGAGTACTTAAGTGCTCTTTCACAAAAATTAATTTTTTGTCTAACTACATTAGTCCACTGAACCATTCTATGGAATCAAAGTGAAATGAATTTAATTTAATTTAATAAAGTAAACAAAGTAAATTTAAATTAATTGAATAAGATACATTTATAATTATGATCCGTCTTCATATCTTGAAGTAAAAACTTATTGGAAGTCTACCTGTTTGAAGCCAAAGTAAGTAGAACCTTCCCAATCAGGCCCATCAAAATCCACTAGGTATTCCTGAGTCAACAGAAATGAAACCTGTATTAAATTTTGCAGGTTGTTAGTGGCAGATGCAAATCCAAATATTAAATATTTCCCAGGAAGAATGTAATTCCTTAATTATTTACAAGGAATGGATTAAAAAAAGAGCTATTTGATCTCTATTTAACACATTTTAAAATTAATGCAAACTGAATTTTCTACCAGCAATTGAAAATATGCAGCACCCTATATTCCAGAGGTTTGTTTCTTCACGTTCTAGCTTAATCATTTGCAGGAAGAAACCAGAGAGTTCTGACCTAAATCCATTTTAGAATGACAGATAGATACTAAGAGAAAACAATTGACACAAATGAGAAAAATTTTTTTACTGATTGTTTTAAATGCAGTTTCCTTCAACCAATTTTCCATGAAATGTGAAATTCTGGATGCTGGAGTATTGGAATGGAGAAAGAAGCCTCCAGTTATATGAAAACACTCTTAGGTCACTGATGGCTGAAGGTGGAGGTTAAAACCAGTGACATTTATTTTGTCTCTGTCAGGTGGAGAAGCGAATCTCTTTGTTAGATGTAAAAAGACAACACTGGCAGGGAAAGAAAGGTTCTTTTTGAAAGGATGAGACAAGATTCTTTAGGGGGAAGGGAGAGCAGAGCGTGTGTCTCAACACTCATAAATAGAGAAGCCAATCTTTATGCTTAAAACAGTGATCTGGAATAAAGAGCTGGGTCCTGTGATCAGCTCGGCTCCTGGTGCTCAGTGATGCTGGTTTGTAGTAGATGAACTGTGAATCTTTTGGGGCTTTATTCACAGTCACATTGAGGACCTTTAACACCCCTCTGGCAACTTGCTCAGCCTGCTAGACAAATGTTCCTTCCGCACCAATAATGTTATCAAAAATATTGAAGAAAACCAACTGAAAATAAAACTATCAACATCCTTTAGTTGATCCAATTATCTGTCTCTAAAAAGAGGTTTTAACGCCTCCCACGCAGAACAGCAGCTTCAGTAATTTGGCAATGATAACAGTGCATAATCAAGAAACAGGAGGCTGTGATACGTGGTCACACGTCCCATTTTGTGTACAGGAAGAGTTTTGTTTAAGTAAATGGATTTTCTTTTTAGGTACCTTTCAGATTACTGACTATTAGGTTGCTAGTCCCATTAGTCTCATGTAGTTACCACAGATGTTTCATTGTGGAAATTGTAAATGGATGAATCTAACATTCCTGAGGACGGAGATAGGAGATGAGGCTTTGCATCTTTGGGGTTTTTTGATGTTCACGATGTATTTGAAGATAGGGAGTAAACTGTGACTAACATGTAGAACAAAGGACTGGAAGGTTTGGTTATTTAGCTTCCGCCAGTGACTAATTCACAGCCAACCTTAAGTGTCCCGTCATTACAGAACAGTGCTCTAACAAGCCCTTGTAATGATGTGCCGCCATAATGTCCCAGGTGATATTACAACATGATGTTTTATCAGAAAATTACATCAAAGGCCCAGCATTCAATTATGATAGGGTGGGTTGGGAAATCCAGCAGCCTGCTGTGCTGAGATTCAATGAATTGTTCTCGGTAGTGAAATGAGAACACCCTTGCATTGTAGACCTGCTGGAAGGCTACAAAGGAAGGCTTAAACGTCATCTCTGTAGCTGCTATCAATCCCGACATTATTTCTGTGTGGAATTTGCATGAAGTCAGTGACAACCCAGAAGTACCTCAGACCCTAAGGTTCTAATGTCAGCTAGAAGGAGCCACATTGAGTCCAGAAGCCCCAGCTCTGATGTCCGTGCTCATGGCGGGGAGATGGGATAGACAGAAGAATAAAGGACTAACCTTGATGTTTCCACTGGGTATTTACAGTGCATACAGAAAAAGACCTGGCTGTGTCATCACCAGCCTCAGTTCTACAAGAGCAAAGAGCTGTGCAAATGGAGATGGTGGCTGTTTGTACATGAAAAAAAATTATGTCATACATATTGTATATTACATATCACTGATTTTAAAGGGAAGAGATCATATTTTGCCTGCCATCCATGAAATCCACAGACAGCCAGACAAACAATATTCTGGGACTACTTTTAAAAAGTAATTCATTATGAACATCATAACACATTAGGAATAATTTACTAAAGCAACAAAACAGACGGTTGTATTCCATTTTATTATTCAAGTAAAACATTTCCTTTGGAAGGAAAACTAATTAGAACATTTAAAAAAATATGGGTCATTTGGTAACACAATTAGTGTCTTCAACCAGACAGAGGATAGCTGGGGTTATACAAAGGCTTGGTAAGAATAGTTTGATTGAAGTATATCCCCATGGTAGAAAAAAATCAGAGGGACAGAGGGGATTTAGGTTTATGTTTTGTCTTTCTGGACACCATGTTCCAAATACTACTTTGAACACAAAACTTTCCTTTCATGAATTCCCAGGGGTGCACTCATTGTACATTTCTTTGGACAATCTCTGCTCTCAAAGTCATTTTATAATCTTGACATAATTAGCCTTTTTGTTAAATTATTTGGAAAATGGAAATCCAGTGTGTTGGTCATATGGTATTTCCCTGTTTCCTTGCTGCAGAGAGCCCCTGATTCCTTAGGATTAACACTTCCATTTATGCTGCTTGGAGCTGACACCTCATTTTCATGTACTCAAAGTTCAGCAGAATCACAGACCTAAACGAGGATAATCTTTATTTCTAAATCTTGCTGGTATCAATAATTTAACAAGGTCACCTCCAGCCTTGGAAGCGCTCGGGCTGCAGAGGAAGGGCGGTGTGCCCATCCCCGCGTCTACACTGGGACTCATCACGCTCCCGCAGAGCGGCAGGAATGCGCCGGGCTCATCCCGAGGGATGGACGGAGGGGCTGGGGGCCCATAGGGGCTCATCCCAAGGGATGGACGGAGGGGCTGTGGACCCTAGGGGCTCATCCCAAGGGATGGCCGGAGGGGCTGTGAGCCCCTAGGGGCTCATCCCAAGGGATGGATGGCCGGAGGGGCTGTGGACCCTAGGGGCTCATCCCAAGGGATGGCCGGAGGGGCTGTG
>VYZT01026495.1:0-17416 GCA_013400735.1 Pomatostomus ruficeps
CCGACCACATCGTACGGACACCACGAATCCCGCAGCTGTGGTCAGACTTAAGATTCTGAATTTGACAAGCGTATGTGAAAAATGTGACTGTCTGAAGGCAGGGGAGTAAATCTGATGACACAGGAACTTCTTTCCAGATACTTTTCCCAATGTAATTTTTCTGAGAATGCTATAAAATGCAAGGTTAAGAGAAACTGGTATCATCCTTTCCCATGTTTCTTCATGACACAGAGAAAATTTGCTAATTGTCTGATATGAAAAGCAAAGACTACATGTTTCTGAACAGCAGGTTTCTAACAATAATCTTTTTTATTGCACATACTATCAGTAGGAAAAGTTCAAACACTTGTATTTAAATTGTTATCAACTTAAGTTTCTCTAGAGGAAACACATAAAACTTACAATTTTGCCTGATTGTAGCATGATTTTTACTAGATACTTATTTTGACTTGCTATGTACTGAAAAACAAGTAAGATTTCTGCACTTGGTTCTAAATAGGTATTGGACATCATCTCAAAAGACTTCTCAGATACTTCAGTAGCAGAACATTTTCCTAAAATGATACTGCAAGTATAAGAGGATACCAAGAAAGTTATTCAAGCCAACAACATTCTGTACATTTTACTGGTTATTTTTACAGCTGAAAGAGGAACGAGGAGGACAAACTGCTGCTCGTATATTCTGCATCTCCTCCTCTACCACTAGAGAAAATTTTATTAGTAATTCCAGTCATGCTTGTGGTGCTTGTAATTTCTTTCATTATTTTTATTACCTAAATATAAATAAAAAAGGAGAAAAGTTCCATTAACTGACTAAAGGTTAAAAGAAAAGTTCCATTAACTTGCTGACTCCAATTCACATTTCTTACCCTTTTTTCCAGGAACCTACTACTGTTTTTAATAATACAAAATTGTAGTTTTCTAGCCTTTAGTGTTGGTTTTTGTTCCCTGCTTTTGTCTTCTGCCTTTGCTGTTGCTTTACAGGAACTGTATTTGTTCCAATGGACTCATTCCATAGGCTGGAAATTATTTAAGATTACTGTATGAGAGCACGTCACTGAAGGAAATATGCAGTGGATCGGTGCGCACAGACATCATTACAAAAAACTCCACTGTAAGACAGAGTGCCTTAAGGGCACTCTGCATGTTCTTAGTACTTTTGAAAGTTCCCTTGTCAGGTAAACTTAGGTGACACAGATGCCACCGATGAGCCCCTGACAGGTAGACAGAGCCCATATGGGAGACATCCATTAAGGCATTAATTTACATATTCCTTCATTTGGGATGCGTAGCAAAGCAGTTCTGCTTGGGGAGAGATATGTGGGAAGAGATTCCAGCATCTGAAGCCCCAGAAGAGAGTGGTCATTGTGACCCTTAGCGTAGTACTTCGGTATAGATAGCCTGTCTAATTTTCTCCCTAACAGAAAGGAAATATGGAGCACTGGCAATACACCAGGTTTCTACACACTCTTCAGAAAGGTAGAAACTACTGACAGAAAAGAAGCCTGATTAGAAAGTGCCAATTGTTTTATCATGAGGAAGAATTTGTCTTTTAGGAAATACAGTTTTTAAACAATGGTACCCAGGATTCACCTGTCAAATCTTTTAGACATTCTTTAAAATTTTATTTTAAAGTTTCATTTCCAAGAATATCCAAATATTCCCAGGATATCCTACTCTTTCTCCATCTTTCTCAAGACAAACAAATATCATTAGAACTTTGTTCCTGTTAGAAATTCATCATTGGAGGGTTAAATCTGGATTCTTTAGATTATAGTAACTACCAAAGTTATCAGGAACATAATCAAATTTTAGTTTCATCACTCATCTCCAGAACTTTGTAAATTATTGGTCACTTGAATACTTCAAATGTTGTCTAATTTTCCATTTCTATAGAGTATGACAAACAATGCATTATTGGTCTTTTCTATTAGATATGTAATATGTATCAATTTCAGACTAAATATGCATAAATTTCCACCTAAATAGAATTTCTTCCTATACAGCTTTTTTCCCCCCATGAGTCAATACCACTCCCTCTAGAATCAGTGGGAATAGTGTTAATTCATGAAAGAAAAGTCCATTTCTGTTTCCCTCTGTTGGTTTTGTCTTAAATATAGGAATATGCTTCCCTGAACTACTGTGTAATGTTACATACAGCTAACAGAGTTGAACCAATGTGTGAGGTGATTTAAGACTCCTTAATATATTCTTTTAAGTATGCTGAAGGAGCAGCATTTTGCTTTCCTCTTTTTGTAACACGTGTATAAAACCAGAAAGAATACCTGTAACTTAAAAGACTAACTAAGAAGATATCAAGTGAAAGATTTTAATCCTTATTATTTTCTAAGATAGCAATTTGAAGGGGTTGTACAGGAAAACTTTCAGTACCCTTACTGAGTACTTTAAACTTGTAGCGAATTTTGGCTAAGTTTGACAGAGATGCAGAAGCCTTGGGAACACTGAAGGCTTACAAATTCCGTATGGAATTCTCATAGAGAATACAGACCTTACCAGAGCCAAGTGGGCAATATACTCTAGCATTATTAGATATAAGTGAATTCATACAGGAAGGAAGGCTTAGGAGCTGTGCGTGGATAAATGTATGGACCTTAGAACCCCCGCCACCAAACTCTCTCCCACACTGCATCCAGTTTAATTTGCCTTGTTAGACAGGAGGAAGACAACAAAAACAACCAAAATATTTCTGCTGTCTAAAAGGGTGAAGAGTTGAACCCAAGCTTTTCTCACTGTATTCATTCCAAGCTCTGCATGGACTGATGACTAATACAGTTGGAACTCACTGAATTGCCTTGAAGCAATTCAGTTCCAAAGGGTGTTTCAGCATTAGCAAGTAGAAGTAACTTTCTCCAGCAACAGGGTAAGTGTAAAAGCCTGACATTAGATCATCAGACATCAAAGCTTGACTTCAGATCAGCTCTGCTCTGGCCCTGCAGACCAGAATACTTCTGACACACCCACTTCAGTGACCTTCTGGCAGAGGAAGCATGTCAGGCTTCTTCCTTGAGCCACATCTTCCAGTTCAGGTTTGTCAGTACATCTGCAGATCTACTCTGTGAACCCGAAATGATGAGAACTAAAGAGCAATAAAATGGGGAAAAATCATAACATGTTAGTTGAGATTAAGAACTTGTGAAGCTAAACCTAGAGTAGATTTATTCACTGTCGATCTGAACAGACATATGGTTTCTCCAGTTCTTCTGCACAAGAAATACTTTTAGCCTTTCAATCTTCATGCTCACATATATCATAATGCCTCAATACCTAAATGACTAATCAGCGACAGGCTTCAAAGCAAGTCAAGTGCCGTAAACTTCTATCTTCTACCCCTGCTATAAAACCTGCCTTATACCATGCAGTGTATTTTATTAACTCCTAGCACATTTTGCCATTTCTCAAGAATTTTAACATTGCTTTGCATAAATATAGTTCCATTAGAGACTTAACTGTTTGCAGTAAAGAACATATTTAACAGCAGCAATGCTATGTGCTCTCAAAACAAAGGAAAACTCCTTATGTACAACACATGAAAACCACAATAATCAGCCTTGCAAGCTTGAATTTGAATGTTTTGCCAATACTGTATTTTGCCTTTTTCCATGGGGCACAATCACCAATTTTCATTTCTTATAGCTTCACTCTTCCATGTAACAGACACCAAAATAATGCCACTACTACTGTTTAAAACACCAGTATGTGCACTGTAGTGTCAGTTGATTTCAGACCTCAATGCTTTATACAACAACAAAAAAGGTACAATTCTTCCTAATATAAACAGGCAAAGAAAGAACTACCAACCATAATAGCTGAGCGCATAGTTAACTCATGTAAATAAGAAGTGTTAATACTAACTACCTGTACCTGCTAGCTGAATTTCCAAAGTTCTAGACATTTGGTTAATTTTTAGATTGTATGCTTATCCTTCTCTCTCCCTCTCAATTCCTTATTCTTCACCAGCACATTTAAGATTTCTGCTAATGAGCACATCCTTTACTGATTCTAGAGAAAATCAGAAACTGTCTAAAGCTAAAACTCACAAAGATTAAGTAGAATGGTATTGGAACAATTGTGAGATAGCACACAAAAAAGGTTCAGTCTTCACAGAAATGCTGAAAAAAACCATAACTTTTAAATCAGGGAAAAAAGGACAGTATTTGACAGAACAGCTGGAAAGAGAACAAGCAAGCACACAAGAAACCTGAATGATTCCGCCTGAGACCTGAGGGGCTGACAAATTACTCAAAGGCATATGTGAATCTACAACTCAGAGCACACTTGAGAACATGCAGGAAAAAAATATAATAGTTCTTTTCCACATGCCTGTCATGCAATTTCACCTTGAAATTACATTAAATTGTAAATACATTTTATTAAAATACATTGCAGAGATTTCTACTGCTAACAGTTATCTGGCAAATTTAATTCCAAAGGTAGATCATTCTAGCATTCTTGGTTCTGATTGTGAATCAGGAGTCACTGACATAACCTGGAAAGCCTGAGGGCCCTGAACACAACAACAAACTAGGTTTTGAAAGGAAAATGGAATCTGCCTACACAGTGGGAGAGAGATTAGGGGGCCCTTAGCGGACGGATATCAAACTCTGTGGCTGAAAACCACTCAGGGGAAAAGGTCCCATCTTCTCAGAACCACCCAACGATCCACTATACAAAAAGATCAAGGAAACAATCGATGTTTATGTTTTCTTTTTCTGCAAGGTGAGATCTGTTTGTGGAGGGGGTTTCATGAACTGGGTGCACTACCAAACCTATTAAATCTACAGCCATTCTCATGGTGTCACATTCCAATCAAATCTATACGTACCCCTAAAAGAATCAGCATTGAACTGGATTAATTTTATGAATTCTAACCATTTCCCTTCATTTTAACTTTTTAATGACTTCTCAAGGACAGAACTGAGCTATTTTTTCATGCAGTCTTACAGGTCTTAGGCTTCTTCTGACCAGGTGCCATTCAGCATAGCAGAGTATCCCCTGTAATAGGATACTAACGTGTGGTTTCTACACCTGGCTCTGCCACAGATTTTCAACAGATCATTTCACCTTTGTGAGTTGAGCTTTCTCCTTTGTCGCTTTGGAAGAGGAACTGTCTCTGCTCATTTGTTTCCACATACATTCCAGGATGGGATCCCAGCCTCTGCTAAGATGTAGCCCTTCCTCAATGGCTGGAGACTGCTTTGTACTAGTACCAATGTACATCAATTCCTTGTATTTCAGCTGTTAACTCCACCTCTTACTTTTTCATTTTAGGTTATAAATTCTGTGGAAAGGAGCTCTGCCTCTGTAGGCCTTAGAGATTAATGGGTTCTGGTCCTTCACTAGAGGTCCTTATGCACCATGACAGCATATATAATAAAGCATGGTAAAAAATACGATATTATATACCAAACAATGTTACCTTAGGAAATGTCAAAAGATCAACCAAACCAAGAGAGATTTTTTAACCAGAAAACATAAATTCCAGGTCAAGAACATAATAAAGAAAACCAGTAGGATATAGAAAGGTTTTTTAAAAAATGTTGATCAAATACAAAGGAAATGTCTTAAGTTTCATTAACTATATCTGCTCACCCTTTTGTTCACTGGATAAATAGCAGCTGCTAAGAGCTATCCACTGCTAAAGAAGACATTACCATGTTGATAAAAAAAGACAAAATTCTACAATCACAAAACTGTGCTGACATTGAAATAAAACTTTGTTATAAGCAATTTTAAAAAACCTATTATTTCCCAAAATTATTACTATTAACAGTTCCTTAGGTAAGAATCAGATTTTGCTTTACTAATCAAAGGATTTCTTTCTCCTCTCTGTTTTCACTAGAAATTGCAGATAATATATTCTTACTGATGGAGTAAAATACTAAATAATTTGGTTAAATGTGTTGATTACTAATCATGCTATTCATTACACCATGCTCAGTTCATGATTTTATACACACCTACCTGAACATACTACTCCAGGTTTTCCTGGGTGGGAAAGATTTGGTTTTCCAGGGTGGGATAAAGTATAACCATGTGACTCACTATTGTTACTCTTCCTGTTCTTGAAAGAGAAAGGAATCACTCAATGCCTTGCTTCAGCATTCCAGACAGTGAAGGTCAGAGACAAGATCATCCCTTAGCAACACAAGATTGCCTTTTCTCAGTTCTGACTGTATAATAACAATAGGCTGAATAATAGATAATTCTACAAGCAATATCACATATTCATAATAACCTCAAAAACATTTCAGTGGAATTCTCATTCTGTGCAAAGACTACATAAGTGCACTGACCACACATATTTTGCAGAATTAAAAGATCTGCCTCTAATGAATCCTTCAAAGTCTTTATTTGAATGCAGCATAGTCCTCAGTATTTATTAGTGAGAAAATGTGCCCAGGAAGAACACAAAGAGAAAGTGCCTCTACCCACATGCTTGTATCTTTTACCTGGAATCTACACACACACACACATAACTTTTAATAAACTGTAATTAATGAATTTACATGGTGTAACACAAAAATTGTAATTGTTTAAAAAACCCCAAACCCCGTAAGTAATTTGTCTGTGTACAGAATGAATGATGGTCTTCCTGTAGGATGCTATGCCATGTTTGACCATTATCCAGTATCCAGCCTTAAATCTTATGTATAACTGTTAGCTTTCCTCAAGGTTTGCCTTAAACATTGATAATTGTGACAGCCATGCATGTCAAATAAATGAACTTTGTTAAAGCCACTGTACCCTCTCTGAATGAACAGATAAATCAAAGATTTCAGTGACTTTGGGTAACTCAGCTGAAGATACTTTGGGTTCAACTGCTCCGAATACCCTGAACAGTAACAGTGCTAATCAAACACTTTCTTCGTTGCAACCGTGGGCACATGTGCTGAGCACCTTCCCAGACAAGAGGTTTGTGCCAGGCTTGCAGCGGACATGGAGCAAGGTTAGGGATCACTTGAGAGGCGCCTGGGTGCCTGTGCAGCACTGCCAAGAGTGGCTATGCAGCGCAGTGGAATCTGCCTGCCAGCCACCCACAGTGAGAGCTTTCCGTGCCCTTCTACAATAATGTACAAGGTCTGTTACCACTGGAATGAAGAGGGAGGGGCACAAACCAGGACGAGTTTTCACTCTTTTAATTCCCTGCTATCAAAGCAAACTGTGTCAGCAAATGGAAGACCCTGAAGAGTCTACTACTGACTCCATTCCTTACCCAAACCTACTCCCACATCCCATGACGAGATCCAGTTTGTGTTCTGGATGAGGCTGCAGATTTGCAGAAACAAGTGATTATAAAACTATTGCAATAAGTACATCCACACAGAGGGAACAAGCTGAAGCAGGACAGGTAGCATTAGCTGGCATTTCCTAGTGCAGCCTTCACAATCCTAAGGTAATTCCTTCTCACGTCAGCTTCTAGATTTTCTTTCCTTCTGAAAAGAAGGAAATACCAAAGTCTCATTATTTGGCACCACAGGGACACCCAAATCACTTTTCTAGAGCCATGAGACAAACCTCTGCCTTTTGAGCTCTCAGCCCCAGATCCCTTCCTAGCCAGTCTTATCTCTCTTAATTCATTTAATTCCCAGTTTTGTTGCCACTACTCTCCAAACCAATCTCCTCCTTCCCTTGCCAATGGCAATTTGTCACAGTCTACTGCTCTTATTCCCTCAGTCTTCAAGCCAGGCAGCCTTTTCCTCTGCAGAGATTGGTCTATAGTGGGTCTGAATGAACAGCAAACACCAGCACCTCATTTTCAGATTGCTCTAGCATTCATTGCAGTACCAACTACATGAATAGTCCCACTCATTCCCTATACTAGCCCTGGCACTTAAAAACATTCAAGTACTCAATTCTAATTTTCCATTCATGTGCAATGGGAATAGATTTTCAGATTCTGCTTTTGCCAAATCTCTACTGAGCACCTGCAAACAGATTTTTTTGGTGAAATTTTGTAACAAGAGGGAAAAGTTGCATTCCTATCAAAGCTATGTTAAAGTTTGTCACTCTATTCCCCCACTGAGTCCAAACTTAGCTAAACTATAGGTGACCAGAACTTTTAATGTAAACAAAATAATTATATTGTAGAACCATGACCTGTGGCTTTTGACATGAAACTTGAAACAGAATCTTAAACCAGGAAATTATGGTAATAGTCAAACAGATAATCAGTTTGCTCCAGCTAGTTAACAGAGGCTAATAGTGTGGTTCTAAACAAAATGATTGAATATTTTGAAGTTTTAAGACAAGGTTTGTTTCATTACTACAATGATATATATGATCATATATAAAGCATGTTCTGCTTTCTAACCACCCAGTGCCATTTTGCCCAGGGCACGTTCCCAGGAGCACTGATGCCAGCGGGATTGAGTGGGTTTAGTACTGGTTCCAAATGCAGTGCTACATCAAGGTTATTGGATTAGTTCAAATGTACCTGCAGCAGCCCCAGATCTAACGCCACCACAAGTGCTATTTTGGGCTCATTGTTCTGCCTGGTAAGCGTCACTCAACTAACTCACTGAGTGCCTGCACATGAGATGGGATCTGTTTCAGGAAAACACACAGATCAGTTACATGCCTTGCTGTAACACCAGCTGTTCAACCTCATCAAATGTGATATGAATAACAAAAAGAGGATACATGACATAATGCAGCATGACAGAATATGTTCCTTCATGTACTACCCCCCAGATTACTTAATATAATTACTAAAATTATGTCCTCGGCTTAATCTGGTGTACCGAGTATCTTTATGTCAGTTTTACAGCACTAGGCATTTTTATTCATTTATTTATTTTAAATTGGCAAAAGCAAGTGCCATTTCCTTAGTAGATGTTCTCAGTTCCCACAATCTTAATTATAGTTTTATAACTACAGTCACCTACCATACAGTGCACTGCCGCAGTGTGTCATTTCAAAAGCCGCTGTTACTTGCTCATTAAATTCCCCTGCTCTGTAGAGCGCAACTGATTTCAACTATATGCCAACCCACATGCACGTGACACGGACACAGGCTTCAACTCCAGCACATGTATTTCACAAGAACGTGTACAAGTTAACATGGAGGCATGCTGATTTTGTTTAGAAGTGCTCAGAAGAAGAAAATATCATTAAGGTAAATGACATTCTATGATTTTAATTAATACACCACACACATTGTTGAGTACCATAACAAGTTACAGTAATTTTTCCTCTGAAGAGCTATTTAAAATAGCTTGAAAAATGGAAACTTAACTGTAAACAAATCTTACTATCAACAAACTTGACAGATTGAGAAACATGCATAAGACTGTTACCTTTCTGTTGCTTTTACTCACTACTGTATGAAAATCTAAAATTTTAAACACGATTCAGACCTCATACTGAACAGTGATGGGAACTGTATGTTTCAATACTGTCATAGCAGCCTGTCACCTTCTTTCAGCTTAGCCATTTGAAAACCCACAAGATTTTTATCAGGAAGAAGCGTCAGGGTGCTCTGTCAGTTCTTGGTTTTCTCAGCAGCTTTCTGGGATGTTTCTCAGCATTCATAAGTTACTTACAAGCTACCAGGCAGCAGCCCAGTGATCCTCACAATTGAGTACAGCATCTTTAAAGTTACTGTTTCCAGATTTTTCTGCAGACAGAAGAGTAATGCTAAGATCTGCAGAGGCAATTGGCAAATTTTAATTATCTTACAAATTGTGGTCCTATATAGGAGATTGGTAAAATTTTAAAATCTTTAAAAAAATCATGGGGCTATAGGCATGAAAATATGATAACTGTGGAGTTCATCAATACCTGCTTCATAAGGATTTTTATATTTAACAGTCTGGCTTATTACAGCAGTATTACTCAGAACTTGTTACTTCACAATCATTCAGATCAAAAAATGTGTAATTGGTCATATGAAACAGTAAGACAGGACTGTATGGCAGATGGGTAGAGAAGTAAGCTTCTCCTTTTCTAAAGGATTCAACAGCTAAAGGACCTACATTAAATCAGATTTAAGAAATTTAGAGTAACTCAAATTATTGATATTTATTTCACCTGAACTTTCTAAAGGAAGGGGAAGAAGGTTTAAACTCATACTGCATTTATAAACACGCATCCTTCTCCTCCAATAAAGAAGTTATGCTAACTAGTCTTGAAATTTCTTGAAGTCATGAAATGGCTATCTGTGAAAAGCTGTCAAATTAATAAAGTTAATGAACTGAAAACACAACTGCTTTTTCATTCCTTACAGGAGTTGTTGGTGCTGCTTACAAAACACAGTGTACAAGAAACCAAAAGCCTAAGAGAAGGAATAATTTTTAAAACGTAAAAAGCTATTCTCATATCTTCACAAAGCCATCACCTTAAATTGGTCCCAAGAGATGTAAATACTATCCCTGAAGATCAGTAACATTTGAAGTAGTAAGACATTATTTCTCTCATCTAAATGAAATGGTATCAGAGTACTTCCAATCAAAAAATGAGCTAATTCTGAAAACCCATGCATAAACAAAGGGATGTATGTAGGAATCAAATTGCCTTTGAAGGGAAATTTTTGACCAAGACAGGTTAGTGTTGTGATTTCTATTTCAAATATTTAAAAATTATCTGCTTCTTGAGAAACTAACAGTTTTAGAGAATAACTACTTGTATTATTGCTGATGCAGGTCTAGTTTTTTCCTTCTATTCTACACTCTTGCTGAAATTCTCTATTTCTCTTCTTTCAGTACTATAAGCCTTCTTGTATTCAGTTTTCACCTGTCTCTAACCCCACACCGTCTCACTTTCTTGGCATCCTATCCTCATTTCTGAAGGTCATCCGAGATAATTTTTTTCCTCTCCACCTGCTCTAAACATTATCAGTGGCATAGGTTCAGAAGTTCCTAAATGAAGTCCTTTCATTTCAAAGGTGTGGCTGTGAACATCTCTATTCTTTCTGGTATTTTGTCTGTAATTTCATCCCATTCTGTTTTACATCTTGGAAGCTTCCCTCTCACACTCAAAATCCCATTCTTAAGCATCACCTCTGTTGCTGAGGAATGTACATTTCTTTACAGGATTATGGTAATGAACACTATGTGTATGACACTTGTAAACTTGATGAGGTCGTAATTACCATCCAAACACAATGTTTTATACGAAAATACTTTTTCATAGAAAAATGTTTGTAGAAAAGAGTAGCAATTCTGGAAAATGGTGCATAAGTTGCAAAATTGTTAAGAGGTCCTGTTTTGACTTTATTTATTTGTTTGCTTGTTTTCAAATTACATGTTTGATTTTTTGGCTAGTCTAAGCTTTTATTAGACATAAGTTAGTTCACTGTAAATTGTCTCAGAAGAGCAACACAAACTAAGGGTTTCAAAAAAATTATTTTAATCTGGTCTTTCCACTCACAGAAATTTGACATTGACATTCAGGTTTTGATTTGGTTAGAAAGTCTGGAATACTTCCGGTAATTTCAAAACAATTTCTGTAAAGCAAAGTAACAGTTTCCCATGCAACTCCACTCAGCTCTTCAGTTCTGCCCTATGATTCACCTCAATTTAACTACTGACACAGCAACAATGCCTTGCCTTCAAGCATACTTAAAGCAGTGTTAGTTACCGTAAAGAAACCACAAGGCAAACACCAGATTTAAGTGAAGATAAGGTTTGTGTTTTTCTCCTACTCCCTTCAGCTATATAGCTATAATAGATAAATTCTTCTCTTATTTAGAATGATTTATACCTCCTTGAAACCAGCTGCTTCATGTTCTCATGTTCATATTTCCTCTTTAGAAACCTTCTATACTACTTCTACCTGTGATCTATTGTTTTGAATTCAGTATTTTTTGATATAGCGCAGTAATCTAATATAACTCATTATTTGCTTGGGCTAGAGATGTCTGCTTTATATGTACTTTCCAACACATTTCTAAGTGTCTGTCACACTGTTTTTCAGTATAATTATTTTATTATTTCTTACTAAAAAAACATGTGCTCACTACTTTACAAAACTGGCAGTCTCAACACAACCACTACAATGAAAGACTGTAGAACAGATAAATCACTCTTGCTAGAAATTTTTCTATCACATGATAAGCCAATGCTAACACCAAAAAACAGTAAGCATTTTGAAAATCAACACTGTCACTCTGTGGTTCTGTGATTCTGTCTTCCCAAGTCACTGTTACATGTCATGGGGCCCTGCTCTCCGGGAGAAGGCTGAACACCTGTCTGCCCAAGAAAGCAGTGAATTCATTCCTTGCTTTGTTTTGCTTGAGTATGTGGCTTTTGCTTCCTCTGTTAAACTGCCTTCATCTCAACCCACAAGTTTTCTATCTTTTACCATTCCAATTCTCTTCCCAGTCCTGCTGGTGGGGGAGTGAGTGAGTGGCTGCGTGGGGGTTGGCTGCTGCCTGGGTGTAAACCACGACATGAATTCTTGGTTTGCTTTGACAACAGCCATCGAATTTGATCCATTAGTAAATGCAAACAACACTGCTGCACAAAATTCTCACTATGATGTGAAGCCTTTGTATTTTAAAACATTTATTCTCTCTTATCAAAGCCAGTATAACATGTACCAAATAAAGCGAAAAAAACCCCACTTTGCAATTATTCAATAAGTTATTATGGTGGTAAAGAAGTACACTGTACAATCAGGGTTTAGCAATAGTGTGTTTTTGAATATGACTTTTGTTTGAGAATTGCAGGCTATCTTACTGGGAGAAAAACTGTATCAAAACCTGTATTACTAGACATGGTAACAGATGTGATTACAGGCTTTGTGGATGTCTAATGAAAAGCTATAAGCTGCCTCTATGGTCCAGTGCAGGACTGTGCCACACTGTCTTCAGCTGAGTGACATCAGCACAAACAAAAACAGAGTCGAATATAAGGCCCTGTGAACATATCAGCAGTGAATTAGTAACTAAGGCCATGCCATCCAAAAACACACTGAATTTTTATGAAGTGCAGAAACTTTGAAAGAGCAAATGCTTCTGAATATTAAGTGAACCAGAACTGTATGTTTCAAAAATTATTAACTGTTCCCTTGTGTCCTTGGGACTCTTATTTTATATTGAATATCCCATTGTGTCTCATGGTCTCTCTGCTGGCTGGCACATACAATCCATCCTTCCACTCTAGCCAGCGTTTTTAGAGACTGAATGATTTGCTTCAGTTTAGTAGATTTTAGAAACAGTGGTACCAGATGAAGCTATGACCTGAGCTGAAGAGCAAGAAAGACACAAATACATATCTCAGTCATATCCCCACCACAATTCAGTGGCTCTAGAAGGCTGCTCTTATATACCCCATTTCTAGTGGGTTTCAGGCAAAATATTTCCAAATACCTGCATTGTACAAAAGATGTCCATGCATGCATAAAGCCTCTTCATTTCCATAAGCACATAGACCTAAATGCTGCATGTTATATCCCTCCAAGAAGAAACTTTGCACTTAGTATAAGTATGCAGCCCCAACTCCTCTACTTTTCTGCTAAAAGCAAGGAAACTGTGCTTAAACTTGATGACCTCTGAAGTTTTGCACGTAAGTAGGGTATCAGCTTCATCTAAATGGTACCAAATCACTACTTAAATTAACTGGAAGTAAAAAGTGAGTCATCAGAGTTAATAAATGCCTATTTGCATAATATTAAGAATAAAAGAAAGTCCTGCTGCAAACTAAAATATACCATTTTCCCTAACACTCCATAATTTTTTCTGTTTTCCCTCTGGGGGAAGCTCTTTTCTCTATCTTCCAGTCTTAGAAATAGTGAAGAATGCAAATACTCCCTACTATTTCCTCAGCTGTTATAAACCACTGAAGTTCAGCTGAAGTCAATGGTGCCCTTTTACTCTAGTTTAGGATCCAACCCCTTAATTATCTCACATTTACTAAAATCTGTTTCATACAAGGAAGTTCTGTGTAAACAGACATTACAGACTGTAGAATTTCTTCCACCACTTATGACATCAAACAGAATACAGGCTTTCTTGCTTTGTATTTTTTTTTAATTTAGAGACTATGTAAATATAAACTACTAGTACGTATTAATAAGTCAGCTATAACCACTATAGGGCTACACTTAATGTTCAATAAATCACAATTTGTAGTGGCCTGTCAACACTAATGGACAACAATAAGTATTGCTCTATTACCATATAGCAAACAGAAGGGGACAGAACAACTATTACAAGATAAAAGTTTTGCCTTTCTGCCTCTAGAAAGCAGATACAGAACATAAATGTGACATTCTGAATGCTGCCATATGAGGAATTGCTTGCAGAAGTGAAACAAAGATCTGTTCAGTGGCACTGAAGTAATTTTTGTGCCTTTTCATTTCAGATAAGTCACAATTTTGTTTTGTGATAGATACACTTACAAGGGACCAGCATTTGTCTTAAATTCTCATACACAGATCATGCTCAATGATTTAATACAAGTTCAATAGTAACTCCTATGCAAGAGTGCCCAAAGTATCACCTTATTATGAAATTCAAATTACCTTTGTCAAAAATGGTATAACTATCAAAAAGCAATTCTGTCACCTTTTCTCCCCTACATATATCACGTCAATTTTTAGTATAGTTTATAAGAGCAAAATTCATTGTACATATTAATGATTATCAAATCCATGAAAATTTCTTATGGTGGTTTAATCTTTTTTCATTACAAAGTCCTATTTCCATGCCACCAAGGACACCTAATGGTTTTCTGTCTTCATAGCATTAAGATAGCCTGATTGAGAGACAAAACTTTTTTTTTTGTGCTATCTCAAAGAAACTCATCATTCCTTTTCCCCCATGGAATATATAATTACACAACTAAGGATTTATATTCTAAAAGAGCAAACACAGTGAGCACTTTTGTAGAAATAGGTACTTGAAGCAAATCAGCACGATTCCTGCAGTGCTGCACTCCATCAACTTCTGTGCTTTGAAAACCTGACCATAGCAGCTTATGTTAAGAACTTCATTTTAATGTTTAAAATATAAATTCTTTCCTTTTAAGGGTTAACCATTACCAGCATATTTGAACCAGGTCTTGACTTCACCAGTACAAACATTATTTTACTGAAGTAACCAAGATCGATATTATCACCTTTCACATAAATATCACCACATATACAAGTAAAAAGCACCTTTTTTTTCCCCAAGCCTTGTTTTCAAGACATTGGGAGGATAAAGAGCCCTCCTCTCCACTGATCGCAATTCCTCATCTGTGAGAATTTCTGTACTATACACGAACTGATATGCTATTCAAGAAAGTTGCTGTCAAGAAGCCACACACTATCTACCAAGCTAGAAACTTGAGATACTGAGATTCAAAGAAAAGCAGTCCTACCTTTAGTGAAAACATACTTTTGAAATTTTTCTTATAAGAAATTATTCACCACAGGACTTTGAGTTTGTAATTCATTGCCACCGTGGCTAGGAGGTTATCAAAGCACTTGCTTCTTTCTCTAAGAATGCTAGGCTAAGTGAATATAAACCTAAATTATAGTGAACTGTCACACTCCAACACGTTCTGGCTAATTATGCTTAGCAACTATTTTATTTCACAGAGTTTTGCGTGTATGGCTGACACATGAAGATGATAGGCATTAACACCAGTAAGTTGTGTTGTTTTCAGCTGCTACTGTTTGGCGGCTGTATAACATTTTACACACCCCTGTCCCACACAGAGCAGACTTCCTTGAAGTATGACAGCAGGAAACAAACGTGGGTGTAGCTGGACAGGCTCTAATTGTTTTGAGCTTCCACTGGATGTGGAGTTGGCAAGTCATTCAGGGGTCAGAGCCGTCCCACTAGCTGAGCAGTGCTACTCCACTGCGTGTTTGACTCATCTTTGCAGCTCTTGTAGCTGCTTCCAGGCAGACTGACATGGGAAGAGTTAAATAACACAGAAAGCAGGCAGTGGTTTTGTGAGAGTCATTTTCTTACGCTGCTTTTGATGAGTCTTTTTAAAAAGCTTTTGAGAGGAGCCTGGAAAATTCTTCCCGGGAGCAAAAAATGGCAATTTTGAGACATGAACTATCGCACAGTAGCCACAAGGGACACTGTGGAGTACATGCTAATGAACTTTCTGCTGTATTAATTTAGATTTCTAAGGCTTCCCTTAAACAAATAATCTGTAAATGATCTCAGAGTAAATTAACCATATGGTTTTAGGTACTGGACTGCACCTCAGGGTACCTGGACTCATTTCTCAATGTGAGAACAAAGAATCAATATGAATTCTGGCAGTGTCATTTTGTTAAATAAATTAAATAAAATATTCTGCAGGGGAGAAAGAAAAAAAATGCCTGCCAGGAATTTTTGTATTGAATTTTCTGGAATTTCATGTACATTTGGCACAAAGAGACAAGGTACCAGACTTACAAGTTTGGCTCCTTATTAAAAAAGTAAACATTCCTTGAAACAGTGCAACTGTTCTTTTATGGGTCATTAGTACCAAGCAAATTCAAGTTCATGGAGATCACCCGACTTGGGAAGTTTCTGTTACAATGGAGGGACCCCTCAAATGCTGGAGGAACAGGCTGATAGGAAACTCATGAAATTCAACAAAGTCCTGCACCAGGGATGAAACAACCCAGGCAGAACTTACAGTCCAAGGAACAGGTCCACAAAACAGGACCTGGGATCCTCCCCAGCAGAACAGAAGTGGATTGCAGGCCTTTGGAGCAATGACACCAATGCACAGGAGCAATACCAGCAAGGGTATCACAAGTATGTCAGGGGCAGTTACAGGTTGGGTCTGCAGCCACATTTTAACTTTTCCACACATTCCACCTTAGTGCTTTGGAAATAGAAGTGGACAGCCTGTCTAAACTCAGGATGTTCCAGAGTTTTGGGTTTGAATGCCATTACTTGGCATATCAAGACAAAACATGCAGTGGTGAGAAGGGACTTTTGCCTTGGATAAAAAACAAAACAAAACAAAGAAAAAAATAAACCAACTAAAAACCCCAACAGATGGCAGTACAGGAGGAAATGACATAAAATGACCTTGATGATCTCACCAAGAAAATGATGATCAGAAATAAACAAGCCTGGGAAGAAGAATGGGTTTAGCCATTTCCTAGAGTGCATCCTGAACAACTGCACATTATGCATCATCAGTAAGTGAGTGAACATTGCAGAGGTAAGGGAGAATTGCATTTTCTGTAGCTCAGCTTTAGAATATAATTGTACATGTTTAATCTACAATAAGCTGTACTGGGTTCTGTTTATAGTGTGTTGACATAATTTTATTATGCACAAGGTTAAGTTTACTGTAGGTAAAATGGTGATTTTTTTAGAGCTGTTTTTGCATTAGCCAACAAAACTTCCTAAAGAGGTGTCCATGAAAAATCATGACACAGAAGACTCAAGATCTGTGATTACAGACTAACTCTTCGATAAATTATCTCTGGCCTCTGCCACCTGGACCAGTTT